>QFEA01004695.1:0-34471 GCA_003315975.1 Lactifluus echinatus
GACAGTGGCTGGGCACGAATAAATCCACATCTTACCCCATCCTTGCAGGGCATTATGAACAAGAATCTAATCGTATAAAAGGCCCTGGTGCCCCTCGTAGACCAATATTTAAAAAATAATTTATCAATTGGGTCCAATGAACTGATACAGGACGCGGCGCACGAGGCCAGACAAATGTTGGGGATCATTCTATGCGGTACGCGAATCAGCAACAGGAAGTATAGGGTGATGGGAGGTATAACAGACCTGATAGGTGCTCTACGTTTCCCGAGATCAGACGATCGAAAATAAAAACAACAGGCGGCGAGGAAAAGACACACCATTACCATCCCCATCGCAAAGGCAGTTAGCTATCGTTCACGCGCAGAAGGAATTGTAGTAAGTCCGCACGTGACACGCGCTCAGGAAAACAAGAGCGTACCAGTGGATTCCCATACCTCCCAGTATGTAGCACGAGCCCCCGTCCGCGCAGGGCGACCCATGCGCTCTCGAGCCCCTTCGGCAACGCATACATCGCCAGTTCGCCGCGTCTATGTTTCGCCTCAACGAGCAACGCCAAGCCCATGATAGCACCGCCGAGCCAATGCGCAGGCCGCGACACGACCGCCGCCAGGAGCCACTCGGGTACTACCACCGGCATCCGGCTACGACGCGCCGCCTCGAGCGCGCGATGCGCGTTCTGCATCCCGCAGAACCAGCCTTGGTACATAACGACAGCGAGCGAGAGAAACGCGGTGCTCCGCGCGGTACCCCACGCGGCGCGTAGCGCCATGTGTGCGGGGGCACGCGCGAATGCGCGCCGCTTGAAGAAGAGCAGGGGGACAAAGTGCAGAGCGCCGTAGACGGGCAGCGTCCAGCGCGCCACGGCCAGCATCCGGTCTTGCGGGACGAAGAGGCAGCGGGAGAGATGTGGGTGTGACATTGCGCAGGACCCGTATGGCGGGAGCCTCGTACGCCATTGTTCCAGGTAGGTGATGTTGTCCGGATGCAGATCGGGCCGCGCGAGAATTCGTGTTAGATCAGCGGGATCGTAGGTCCCGCGACGCACCATGCCCTGGTGCGTTTGAATGATTTCCTCCGGGACATGTATCAAATGGGCCATCCTAGTGATATCTGTAAGTCTAGGTGCAAACGTGTGTTGCTGATTCTCGAGCGTACCAACGTCGATATGACTTTGGGAGCGTGTGCGGGCTCAGAAGATACGCATATACTATCTGTCCGCACCTTCTCTGGAGTCAGAACAGAATACACGAGACAGGATAGGGCCCCATACGCGAGTGCGAAGACAATGACATCGCCATGCGGAATGCGGAAGCCGCGTTTTTCTGAGTAAGCGTTGTATGAACCCTGCAAACCGCTGGGCAAGAAATGGGTGTCCGAGTGAGGTATAGAAGTGAACGGAACGTACCGGACAAAAAGCTGCTGCGCAATGATGATCTGACGAGACCTTTTTTCGAAGGATACCGCGACGGCACCTGCGACGGCACCGGCCAATACAGAATGCCACCGCCGAGTATTCTCTCGCGCCCATTCTTGGTGTTCCTGTGCAGAAGTCGACAATCGTGCTTCTCGTCGATCACCTGTCGATACTAGCGGCGGTAGTGATCGAGCAGGCAATGGTGAAGGTGATGAGGATGAAGCCGGGGAGTCTTCCGATACCGATACGAAGCCGTCATGCTCGTCTCGACTCGCGAAGAGAATAGCGAACAAGTCTCGAAGATTTTTGCGGACGGGAACGTTGGCGGGGAAGATAAGAGGCAATGCGTTCAGAATGGTGCGGTATAGCGCAACGAAACTTCCTGGAAAGCTTGTCAAGCGGGTATATGAGGCAAGTGAGGTACTCGGCACTCGCCTAGCATGGCGGCAGCACGGAACGAATCTGAACCCAAAAGGGCATGGCGTATGAGGGCGAAACGCCTCTCCCTGTGAGAGGAACTACGCCTAAGCGGTCACGATCCGTCGGAACACGGGATATGGACACACCTGGTTAGATTCCTTATGCGAGCCAAAAGCAAGACCAGGTTGACGCCAGACCGTATGGCGAAAGCAATCGTAGCGGCACCTGGACAGCGGTAGCGGGATCAAATTTCGATCAGGGGAGCAGGACGCGGGAGGACGTACGGAGACCGCCCCGGGCGCCATGAACAAGACATTCGTGCATATCATGAATGTCGACAGCTGGCTCGCCGCGGTCGCGCCAGACTATCTTACGTGCTTCTCGGAGGTGTTCCTCATAGTTGGCAAGGACAACGAGATTATCAAAGGAGGCAATGGCGCCGCGACGCGGAGTAAATGTTAAGTAAGAGGACTCTCGCCTTGACTCTGGACGGCCATGGGACGTTGTCATGATGGAAAAACTTGTATGCTTGGGTGGGTGGCGCCGTATGGTGATATGTCGTGTGATTTTCGGTCATCCCGTAATTAATCACAAGCTTGTTGTCACCTCGAGTTGCCAGGGCCAGGGACACTCACTGAATATGAACACGGCCGCCCTAGCCCAGCGCTGGTCTCGCATGGAAAAGAAATACTGTACTCAAAATAGGCACGCAACTACCATCAAGCTGTCTGTCTCAGGTGTCTGGTACAGCCTCGCCTCGCCTCGCCTCGGTTAAGCGCGGACAGGCCGTCGCTCGCCGCGATGCCGCCAACACATCAGCCAAATATTTGTTCGTTCGTCCACTTTGTCTCGCTCGCCTCGCTTCCTTTTTCATTCACTTTCCATTCCTCCCGTTGAATCACATCACATCCCTCGACGACCCCACATTCCTTCCCTTCAATCTTCATCCACCTCGTCGACAAGGCCTCACTATTCGCTATGCGTTTCCTTTTCACCCTTCTCTCTTTTGCCGTGGCCGCCTCTGCCTACCAAGTCCTCACTCCCGGTACTGCGGAAGGGTGGACAACCAGTGGACCAAATACTGTGACCTGGCAACGGGTCGATACCGATCCCACAACCTTTGCATTGGTCCTAGTCAATCAGGTCCATCCTCTGCTCTATTGATCCTCGTACACCACTCATTCCCGTGCGCCTTTAGGACAAGAACACCCTTCCAGGGGGGCAAGAAATTCTTATTGCCCAAGTTGATGGTACTCAGGGAAAAATAACCGTCCCTCCACCAAGCTCTGGGTTCCCACCTGGCACAGGCTTCCAGGTCAACTTGGTCAAGAGCGCTGACGAGATGAACAACATCCTCGCTCAGTCTGGGCAGTTTTCCATTACTCAGTCATCCACCACTGCGGGTGCATCTAAGACTGTGTACGTCTCTAGTTAACTATCATGACCACTTTGGATACGGCCTTACGGCTTCGGACTTTCTTTTCGTAGTACGCCTGCTAGCACGAATACGGCTTCTTCTGTACAGGTCACAGGGGCCACTACCGATGGTTCCGGTTCTGACAACTTGAACCCGACCGCTGCAACCACAGGTTCCACAACCCCTTCAAAGAACGGTGCAGATCGTATAAGTGCCGCTGGATGCACTGGCCTGATTGTTGCCGCCCTTGCTGCCATTGCCTTTTGAAAAGTATCTTCCTACCAACGATTTTTCTAGCTAGTATTCCAGTATTCCTGTTGTCAGGAATGGACTTTCTTTTATTGGCGTCTACCTCTCCTCTCTCACTAGCACCTCTGGTTGTTACCCCCAAACACGCGACACTTTGTGTCTATGCTGATCGGGCTGTGTGTGGATTAACCCATCCCCATCGATTTACACTTCACTCATGGATATGTGATGGACATTATACATATAAATTCGTCTATATATTTAGTAGTCGGCTGGTGTCTCAATACGAACGTTGCATCTGCCTACAGAAGAGTGAACTGACTGCCTCGCGTGCCTTGATCAGGCATGGACAATGAAAGTGGGTATTTCATGCCTCCGTTGGTTCATATGAAATGGGAAGTGGTCGTCAATTGTGTCCGTAGTACAGTGTAACTGACATGACGGTGTCTGGGTGCCACGCTGACTATGTGTGATTGTCATTCTGGTTATATATTACTACTCGGTTTTATCATTTGCAGTGCCCATGTGGTAAAGGGTTCTACAGTATTATTGTCCTCAGCTACCCCAATTTCACCTCATCTGCGGCCAGGATCTCATCACATATGCCTTATAATTACCGCGCCTTGAATGAATGAAACTGCTGTGGAGAAGGTTTGCAATTGTAATGCGGAAATCACGGGTAGTGTCTGCCGCGGATGGCCGCGTACCGGTGTGCAAATTGGGTGAACACAGATCACGTAATGTTTCATGCGTGTGCATAGCAGAAATTCACCTCCATACCTTATCATCAATATCATGAAAAAATATCAATATCTCAGACCATATCGATATCTACCTTCCTATCAGTAGTCACAGCCATATAGCGTAACTTTATATTCATCGTTTTTGCATTGGGTCTACACTTATGGCTTTGAGCGTCGTGACAGATGAAAGGTACTCAGGGTGACACGGCCCGCTCATTGGCCGCGAATGCGATGACCGGACTGGGCTGGTGCCAGGAGAGAAGTTCGTGCCTTCCATTCTCTAATGTGGGTTAGCACTGTGATCCGTTACGGACATGTCGTCCCTACAGGTACTTACTGTACCGCCATCCATGACACGTTGACGTGCTGTCAGGGAAATGCAAGACGCCCATTGGGCGTATGTAATTTACCTCCACTCCACTCGGAGACGGCACAGTGACTCCGCGGAAATATCTCCTTGACTGATGGAGCTCCAGAAGAATGAGGGAGTGGGTCTTCCGAACATGAGCATCCGTGATTAACGACAAGGGGAAATGTACGTACACGCACGGCGGAACATCGCCCTGACGGGGATGTGCGGAATATTCGTCATACAGTAGAGTTATCGACATAACAACAAGCGGCAAGCGGAGATATAGGGGGAGGCATATAGTTGAATCCAGACGGCATGGCTAAGCGTACCAGCGTGCCAGTGGTGGGAGACCACGAGGAGGAAACTCTTCCATGGGAGTGAGTGTGGGATGAAATTATCAATCGTCTGTGCTCTAGTGATGGATGTCGTTTTGTCGGTGGATGTGTAAGAAAGAGGATCAATTAAGAATCACATCCGTTCACGAACATTTCTGAGTGTGTCTGACCTCATTTGTAATTCAGTGTCGCAACCCGGGAGTCCACATCCAGAAACGGTAGTTAAAAGGCGTCGTCGTTACTGTTTGATTCTGACCCAGACGTCTCTCCTGGTATTTGTCTACGCTGCCCAGATAGTTCCGATCCGTGAGGGCAACCATCATTAATCATGAATCCAGAGTGGCAACTTGATTACCCTGAATCGGGCTCAAAAAATGTAAGTGTGGACAATGAGAATATAATCTGGAAGCACAAATGACTCGGCTTCAGCATCAAAGTAAGCGTTCGAGAACGGGCGATAGCTAGGCATGGTCATTGAGCTACTAATCATGCTCTGAGTCTGGTGCGAGGCACTCTAAAGATTGGTTAGTCAATATCCCGGCCCGGGGATGTGATGTACCGTGACGTACGAAACACGCAGAGCTGGTACGAAAAACCCTTGGAGACTCGATGGAGTTACAGTACAACGAGCAGTGAATCTCCCAGGGGCACACGCAAAGTAGGGCTCAGAGTTACGACAGGTTGATTTCTTTCAAGGAATTACCGCAACCAGCTGTGTAGCTCGCTCTTTTTAAGATTGACATATCGAGTAAATCGGTGTGCAAGTATCTATGACAAAGTTGGTCCTGAGAGGAGAGAGGAGAGGAACCCTCACCTCACCTCGCGGACCGGGACCGGCCCATAGATTCGGCTGTTGGTTGTCACTTCATTCGGGACTAGTGATTATCTATGACGTCCCATTACTCTCATCTACTTGCGCCCTCTTGGAAGTCACAGGTAGCTGCGTGGCTCCACGAAGACACACCATCCTTCGACTACGGTGGATTCGTCGTGGGGGAAGCACCTCGAGAGGCATTCCTTCTAGGCAAAGGATCAAAGCGCGCCATCCTTGCAGGTACACCATTTGTCGACGAAATATTCCGCCTCCTTGACTGCACGTAAGCGTCATGGACTTACGTACAGATGTCTGGTGGTTAATGTCGTCCGCAGAGTGGAATGGCACATCGCAGAGGGTGATGAGTTCGAACCCATAAAACATATTGCAACCGTGCGCGGAAAGGCCCGCTTTCTGCTCCTCGGCGAGCGTGTTGCGCTGAATTTACTTGCACGATGCAGCGGAATTGCTACTGCGTCCGTCCGGATGGTCTATTTGTCGTCGTAGTAGTAAGGCACTAACGGGACACCTTAAAGCTCCAAGCACACGAAGGACCTGGCGGAGAGTTATGGCTTTCGCGGAATCATTGCCGGTACCCGCAAGACAACACCAGGTACGCGTAAGACAACTTGGTATGACACTTGATATATTCAAGAATGATTAGGCTTTCGGCTCGTTGAAAAGTACGGCATGCTTGTCGGTGGGGTCGACCCACATCGGTTCGATCTTTCGAGTATGATCATGCTCAAAGATAATCATATCTGGTCGGCTGGTAGGTCTTCGATTTTCTCTGCCCCTGCGAATTTCATCTTGACGATCGGAGACAGGATCTATTACCGCAGCGATTGCGCGGGCACGGGAAGTCGGTGGCTTTTCGCTTCTCTTGGACGTCGAAGTGCGCGACGAAGATGAAGCCAATGAAGCCATCGCTGCAGGCGCGGACATCATAATGCTAGATAATATCGATGGCGACAAGCTTGCCTCCGTCGCACGCAGTTTGCGGGAGCGCTGGAAGGGAGAGGGCAAGAAGTTCCTGCTCGAGACGAGTGGGGGTATCACCGAAGCGAATTTGCGCGAACGCGCAATTAGCGGTTCGTGGACCCAATGCTAGTCGAGAACACATGCTCATATTAATGCAAGTAGAGATTGATATCTTGAGCACTAGCTCTGTGCATCAGTCCGTGTCGCACATCGACTTTAGCCTCAAGATCCAGATACCTCCCAGCTGAAGGATTTATATCCCCAATTTGCAACGAGCATTAACGTGCCTCATTGGTACATTAAACAGCCCCATGAGTACTGGTCATTATCATTCATCATTCTAAACATGCGAAAACATATATCACAAAAGTCGATCACCAAGTAACATGAACAAATAAAAAAAAAACTGTCAGGATAAATACAGCACCTCATAAAGCAGAATTAAACCGCATCGCGACCTTCCAAGTTGACATAATCCGTCCAGGTCCCATCCAGGAGCTTAATGGTGTGCTGCAGAAGGTTACGCATTTCAACACTGGTCTCTTCTACGTAGCGTTCCGACTGGATAGAGTCATCCGGGTTGGTAGGAAGGGCTATCGACGTCGACAGAGACATCTCGATCTCTGAGCGAGTAGGAGGGGTGATCCGTTCGTCGTGATCATCCTGCATAGACCAACTGAAGTCCGAATTGAGAATTCCTTCCAGCACTGCCGAGGCAGACAATTCGTCCTCGACCGCGATCGGGACGCTCTCCAAGTCGTTGATCGCCGGATTTTCGTTTCGTAGCACTGCCAAGTCTCCGAATGTCCACAGATCGGGAGCCTGTTCAAGCAGTCCCATCGTAGATATCCATTCCTGCAATTCCGGCGGCGGCGGGGGTATTTCAGCCAGCTCCATTGTAGGCATCTGTTCGGGAAGATCCATCACAGGTGTCCATGCAGAAAGCTCCATCGGAAGCAGTGGTTCAGGAAATCCCGGTGTAGGCACTCGTTCAGACAACTTCACCGGGGGCAACAGCGCAGGTCCCTCCTCCATTATAGACGTGAGCGGAGTTCGGCTATGGGGCGGGACTAACGGACTGCCAACTGTTGTCCCCCGTGCCTGCGCATCCCCCGCCACCCAGGTGCTGCTCCTCATCGGACGTGAAGCAGCACCGGAAAGTTTTGGGAGAAGGCGCTCGATAAGTTTCGAGGGGATGCAGCTAAGCCCAGAATTCTGCGAGGGCATCGTGGATTGCGGTTGCCCATATGCAGTTGGCTGCAGAGCGGGCATCGATTGGCTTTTCGCGCGATCTCCCCAGGAGCCGGTGGGACGCATCGGGGCAGGCAACGGCCTAGTCGATGAAGCAGGCAGCTTGGCTTGGGGTTGCGCTTCATGTGAGGCCATTTCGGACTGGAGCCTGGACAGCGATATGCTTTTCGCACGATTGGCCAGGAGTCTGTTAGGTTGCGCCAGGGCCGATGCGGGAGGTCCATCAGCAGAAAAGGGTGTTGCTATCGCTCTAGCCTGCGGCGTTGCGGCCTGCGCCACACCGCGCTGATTCAGCGTGGATAACGATGCACTCTTGGTGCGATCTATCGTGGATGTGTTGGCTCGCGCTAGGCCCACGGGCGGTCCGAAGGTAGTAAGATGTGTCGGCGCCATTCCAGCTTGTGATACCACCGCCTCTTTGACCGAACTACCCGGCAGCAGTGAGGGCAGCGATGCGCTCTTCGCGCGATCAGCCCACGACGGGGTGGTCTTCGCCGAATCATCGTTAGCAAGAGAGGTGGTTTCCCTGGCTTTAACCTTTGCGGCCTGCGCCGCGCGGCGAGCACGGGCCTTTAATGGCGGTGGCTGATACTGAGCCGCCTCGAGCGGCTGCGGAACTGCTCTTGGGGTGGGCACACCACCGGCATAGGCAGACAAGCCTCGAGATTTCAGAAGGTTCGGTTGAGAGTGCGATCGTGCCGTAGGGTGTTTGGTCGCTGTGGCCGAGCCCGCGCCTGCGCCGGGTTGGCTCGAGTTCATCAATGCGGAGAGTCGCCCAGCGGCCTGGCATTGAGACAAAATTCGTAGGGCATTTGGCGGGAGGCTTAATTCCAACGCGTTTGTCGCGTCTTGGAGGCTTGAGTCGGTGCTGGGCAAGGCCCCTACGGAGGCCGACGCTCTGAGCTTCTGGGGACCAGCACATGACATGGCGCGCGTAGCAGTGGGGACGAACGGCGAGAAAGAAGACGTGGCCATGTGATGATTGTACTGAATCGTTTGTTGTTGTAAGGCTTGGGTTTTCCTGTCGTATTACGGAAATTCGTGTTGGGACAAGGTGAAGAGGGTAACCAGTCTCTGTAAAGACAGCATTTAAAAAACTTGGAGATCTGTGGACTTGAAACATTGTGCTCGAAAGCGCGGAGAATAAGCGCAATTGTGGCCGGGGTTCGAGAGAAGAGGGTGGGGAGAAGACATTGTGACAGATAGTGGTTGGTGGAATATAGGTTTGTGTGTCAGGATGATGAAAATTGTCGCCACTACGACTGGAGCTTTTTCTGTTTGCCACTGCTGGTAATTTTAATTCGGTACAAGGCATGACGAGTGGCAGCACTAGGACAGCTAACAAAGCAACATGCAGTATATAAGCGGCAGTTAAGTGTAAGTGACAGCCCGGGCACTTCACTCAATCAGGGGGGGGGGGGTTGATAGACCTGCGCTCTGCCTTTTATCATGACTTGGACTCGGAAATCTCGAGCTATCATCCGAATGTACCGGTGACCGTTCCATCTAAGAGGTCCATTCAGTTAATATGAAGTCACTCCGTAGACGTAACATAACAATTAATATTACGATCAAATATTATTACACACCATCAATGCGTACTGTTGTGGTCCCAATGCACACTTTTGCAATGCGGCGCTGCCGATGACCTGGTTTGGGAGTAAGTCAGGAGTTCCTTGAATATTGCAATTCGCGCTCGCTTGTCAAACAAGGGAAAGGGTGTTCTCATAACGAAGGTCAAAAGCCGAACCGGATGCACGAGGTCACGTAACGCTTCACATCTCCAATATGTTATGCGATTAAACGGAACAGGAAACAGGAAATCCGCGTATCCCCCTGGAGCACTCGCCTGTCTCTTGGCAGCTCCGCGGTCTACTTGAGCAAGCAAGCGAGAATTGGTTTGGCATTTGACGCGGATCAGCGCTCTGACATGAAGTCATTTGTGTAACCCGGGCCGTGACTTCTGTTCCCAGTCGCTTGTCCACTTGTCATGGCATGGTCCAGTCCAACTCAAACCTTACTTTGCGAATATGTCATGTCGTATATATTCGCGTGCATACGATGATTCATTCTATTGCGTCAATTTAACGTAGTTTTGGGTTTTATTGTATATTATCTTTATCTACGCCCCCGGGCTGCCTACTCGAATTCTATCACGTGTCCTAAACATTCCGAAGCAGGTCAAAAAGAAGGTCAAGCTGAGTAAAACAGAAAGAAGCCAAGCTGTGGGTCGATAGCGCCGGTATGTAACACGGCCGACTCATAAGTATATGAAGCGCTCCGCCCGCAACGAGATAAGTATATGTATCATATGATACATATAACTAAATCTAAGATGTGTCTCGGTATTGTAATTATACTTGTATTTACATTTCACGCGTAGCACAAAGAAATGTAATCGTATTTTGCCCATTTATACTCGTGCGCTCTTAACTTTTCACCATCCTCTCCGTCCGAGTCGAAGCCTTCCTGGGACCGAGGCGTCTGGGGCTCCGCTGACGGGGATGGGGACTGAGGTTCGTTCAAGCGGCCAATGATAGAACGAAGTTGCGGGCCGAGGTTGGGCAGAGAAGCGAGATACTCCGTGTCACCTCCTGCACTCTCTATGAACATCGCCAGCACCCTCGCAACCGGCGCCTCGACGAGAGGAGGGGCGTCTTCCGATTTTTCGGGTGTTATGGATTGCATGGTCTTGCGATACTCCTGGACGGCTCTGAACTCCCCTTTCGTGATCTCAATCGGAGCAACCGGAAGCTGGGTAAATAGCTCGCGGAATCCGGCGCAGTTTTTGCAGTGGCGTTCTGTAGAGTCGTACCGTCCGGCCCTGATGCAAGCAGCAGTGGTTAAAATCCCACCGACTAAAACATCTGGACAGAGACACTTACTTGGCGCTCTTGCACTTGCTGTGCAGGGAAACGAAGGCCGGACATGTGAAGGACGGGAGAAATTGTTGGAATTCGACCGGAATTTTGTTGAAATGACGGTTCGAAAATCGATGCTTCTGTAGGGTAGATATATCCTTGCCCTTCACTATTTCACAGCAGTCAGGGTACTCCGCCCGGAGGGCGTCTTGCACATTGAGCGGAAGCCGATCCTTTTGGTAACGGGTGAGTACCCAATGCCTCCGTTCAGAACACATTAAGGTGGACGTACCATCATATCAGCATACCCCGTTCCAGCGCGCCTTTTGTTTGGTCCCCTACGCCGGAGGGGCCCTGGCCGCCTGGCCCGGCGCTGAGCAGCGCGCACGGCCGCGGGTGAGAGATGCTCGTCCTCCTGCAAAGAGAGGGGCTCGGCCCAATCATGGGTAGTCAGGCCAGACGAGCTGGTTGATTCCGAGTCCAAGGTGGAAGTTGATGAGATCGATGACAGGCTGGACGTCCTTGTAAGTGGGGCTGGCACTAGGGAGCGAAAGTCCCCGTCGCGCGCCATGAGAGCAGACTCGGGTCCTTCATCAACATGCTGAGGGCCGAGGGATTCATTAAACCCTCCGAGGAAAAAATCGCCATCTACTGGGGATCTATAGCTCCAGTGGAGATAGTCATGGGGAAAAATATCGTAGGTGGTAGAGTGAGCCATGTGGAAGCTGTTATGATAGCGGAAAGATGAGGTGAAAGGTGGACGGGTCGCTTTGGAACACGAAAACCCCCGACTTTTAAATCAAGAAAAACATTAGACGGGGTACCGTGCTTTCCAACTATCAACGAACGCAGAACGATTCTAGATTGTGGATATGGTGTTGGTTAGATGCGATGCAGATCCATTCTCCTCGCTTGAGTGAGGAGGCTTTGAATCATAAATGCCACCGCGTGGATGACATGTCTCCAGCTCGCCACTACAGTCACGTAAAGAGTAATCGTTGTGGAGATCGACAGATACGACATCGTCGGATTGGGTTTTTGGCTTGTGGATGAGGAATTGCGGGTGCCACGTTACGCGAGGGTCGCCAAACAGCTCGCGCACAAAAATGCAAACTGTTTGGTGACTCTCGCGTAACCAAGCTACAGGCCTGGGACTCAAGACGAAACAGTAACATTTCCAGATCCAGAGACTACATCCACAAGTGATTTCCGAAGTTCCGAGTGCCTCCTTTACGCCATCAGCCCCCAGAAAGCGACATGTCCAATTTCATCTTCACTCGACGATCGGGAGGCTTGTGGAGACGGTAATGCCTGCTTGGGCTTGGATACAAGATCCGAAGCCAATTCTGCTAAAAAAAAAAGCTCAACAAATACCGCGCAATGCAACCAAAGCGCACCGCTAGGCAGAGCGTAGCCCTCACGCCAGATCTGAGCGGATGTCCAGTCAAGCTAACTGCAAGGTTGTAATTTGTTCGAGCCCCTCGTGTCTCTATCTAATTACCCTTGTACTTGTAAATCTCCGGGAAGCATCGAATGTGCACCGTCTAGCGAGTTTACACGCAAACCGGTGTCCTGGTCCTTGGAGTGATTTCATCGAGCAGCGTGTATGAATAGATTACCGTCCATGGTATAATATGTATAGGAATAAGATTGAGGAGTTCGAGACAGACAAGTGCCTTGGTCCTGCCTTAACGGTTGAGTCATGCAGTCGAAGTCATAGCCGATCGGAGGAACCCGAAATGAGCAGCAGCAGCGTTCTTACAATGATTCGATAAGGGTCTCTGTACTGTACTCGTGTCATTTATCAGCGGAACCTGGGTTCCTGAGCTGCCAATAACCTGGAAGCCGGGTCTCATCGGCGGAGCCGTGGCATTGTCACTGTGGACGTTTTACCTGCTCCTGCACAAACAAACAATTGTACATACATTAGATATCTCAGACATTTAACAATATGCTGACGCCTTGCGAACAAAATACTGTACACTGTACAATGGTATCAAGGGAATCAAGGGAGAGATGAGGGTAAAATCAGTCGCTCAGCTTCCTCATCAGAGCATGTTCTGCTACGTTGGGCGTTGTTCGAGAGACTGGCTTCAGTTCGACGGTAAGCTGTTCAATCTGGCCATTTTCTAGCCCCTGTGTTATCTCCTCGGGATCGACGTCATGGGAACGGCGCGCTGCCAGCGCACGTTTGGCCTAAAAATATATGTAGATCCGGTCAAACCCTTGAAGGTTCCAAGAAGAAAAAAGGAGGTACCGGAGAAGCGAGGGCGTTCCAGATTGATTTAATCTCTACGACCTTCCATCGTTGCTGGCCGAGGTAGTGCCAGTTTCTCTGTTTGGGAGTTGCAGTACATCGTCATGATCGACGGTCATATGGTCCGGAAAAAGGGTTGAGGAGGACGCACCTTCCTCGGAGCATAGATGAACGTGTGCGGCTCGGCATGTTTCTTGGTCGCGTTCGTAATGTACGTCCTAGAGTTTTGATTGTCCACTATCTCACCCCACTCTACGAGGTAGGTGATCGATGGCGACTCGAGCAGTATGGGGTCGTATACAAAGGCAAGACCGGATGCGTCGTTGATGTAGAGCCTGAGAGAACCGGCGGGAGACAAAGATAAACTGTAGGTAGCAAGTCAGAACACGCCCCAGTACCGCGCGGGTTCTTGAAAAGACTTACCGCTCCATTGAACTTCTCTGCGATGAATGACCATGCCCGCGCAATTAGATCAGGCTACGGCACAGCGGAGAGAGGGAGCGGACTCACCGCTTCTTCGTCGAGTTCCAATTTCTCTATGAGCTCGGCCACCGGCAAAGGTTTAACAAGCGCGGCCACCACTGCCCTAGCTGGCGGCTTCGCAAAATGGATCCTCCACTTCTGCACCGTCACCACCTCCTCTAGGCCGCTAGACCGCATGGTATCATCGTACTGCACTGATAGGCCCTCGCTCATCCCGGGGCTCGCGCTGAGCGACGTGATGCGCATGGAGCCGATGGGACGGCGCACGGGGCTGCCGTTCTGGTCTGCAGTGAGCGTGTGGAGCGCAAGTTGCATTAGAGGCGTGGATCCTGATGCGGCTGGGGTGCGCGCGTCGGGAGATGAGGCGCCACGGGACGTGGACGCCTCTTGGGTGCGAGGCCGACTGTCGATAAGTGTTGCGGAGGATTGCGTGGATACGTGTTGAGAGGACTGGGAGGGCCCATTGGCGTATTCGGTCTGAGGGCGGGAGCGAATGACACGGCCGAATGTATCGTGCATGACCGTGATATCAGTCATGGGCTCCGAGATCTCTGTACGCGCAGGCGAGGTAATCCCGGCGGTGGGGAAGGAGTTTGGAGAAGGAGATAAGTCATGGACGCCGTTCGAAGGGCGTACGGTGTCGGTGTTGCTGGCTGTTGATGGACCCGGTTCTGGGTCAGGCGTGTGACTGCTACCGTCAGCTCCTTCGTCAAACTACGGAAGGTTGTAAAATGAAACTTGCGTCGAAAGAGGGTAAATAAACATGACATACCGAGCCATTGATAAGTTGCTTAATACTATTCAACTTGCGGACCAGCACATCACGTTCTCGATTGATTTCCGTCTTCTCTCTGGCGGTTGCGGCGAGTTTCACCCGGAGGCTACCGTTCTCCTCCCGCAAGCGGCGCAGCTCTGCCGTGGGATTATTATTTTGTTCAAGTTCCTCTACCCTGTTCTGGAGCTCTGTCTTGTCGTCTTGTAATCGTTGTATTGTCGAGCCGATTCGCTGATAAATATCAGACAAGCCGTTGGCATGGAGCGTAAGCTGGTGAGAACGGCCAAATTCAGAACTTGTGCACTAAACAAAAGTGAAGAAGATACTTGAGCGTAGAGCCATGCAATATCTTCATGCTCGGTTTGTTCCATTACGGCTGGGTGTACTGAATACTGCGATCCAAGTTGCCGGTTGCGGGATCTGAGTCGATCGAGCCTCGCAACCGGCACCGACGGGTTCACCGGGCCGGTAATGACAGTTGCTAGTCCCGCGGCCGTGTCGTGTCGTGTTCGCGTGTTCGTGTCGTGTCGTGGTTGAATCCTAGAGGATGTCACTCAGAAAACTGCTTGTCGACGTTCACACTCATGTCTACTTGCCACGCTATGCTTCCCTCTTGCGTTCGCGTTCCAATGCCCCTCGCATTCTTACGCGCAATACGCCCTCAGGTCAGAATAAGGATCGTTTACTCATTTTAGACGACGAACCCAGTGGAGGGAGACCAGTTGGCGCTCAAGTACGAGACAAACTCCCCACCTACATATCTACAGACATCGTCTTAAACGATATGTTGACAGTACTGGGACAGAGATGAGAAAATTAAATTCATGGATCGACATGGGATTGATGTATCAATTGTCAGGTGGTTGTGCCTTCCTCTAGATCTCTGCTGAGTTTGACATATCTAGCAGCTCCGCGAATCCTTGGTTAGATTTTCTGCCATTCTCAGAGGCCCAGGCACTCGCTCAACAACTAAATGCAGACCTCGAGTCTTATTGTGCAACCAGTCCTCCGGTGACACCCACTGCAGAACTAAAGCGTCTTTATGGCTTCGGCCTTCTACCCCTCGTCCCTGGTGCCCCCGCACATTCCTTGCTGGACGATGTCACACAACTCGCGAATCAACACCCACACATCCGAGGGGTCATCATCGGCACGCGCGGCACTGGTCAAGGGCTGGATGACCCAGCCCTGGAACCTCTATGGGCCGCTCTCGCGGAAACAGGCCTAGTCGTATTCCTGCACCCACATTATGGCGTTGGCACCCAAACATGGGGTTCGCGTGACAATGGTCATGTTCTTCCTCTCGCATTGGGTTTCCCGTTCGAGACGACAACTGTATGTGCTGGGCCCTTATCTCGACATAGTCATGTTCCTCACCTATTCCACAGGCGGTTGTGCGCCTCATCCTAGCGGGAGTATTCGACCGCCATCCTAATCTGCGCATCCTCCTTGCGCACTCGGGGGGTGCGCTTCCACAGCTGTCATCTCGTCTTGCATCGTGCATCGAACACGACCCAGTCGTGGCAGGCAGACTTGCGCACGACGCACGGTGGTATCTCGGCAGGCTGTGGTTCGATGCAGTGGCGTACGGGGCAGCGGAGCTCGATTTCGTCAGCGAGGCAGTTGGGCGTGCGAGTCGCTATGCGCAAGGCAGTGGGACAGCACTAGGGCCGGGGAGGAAGAAAGAAGGCGCGTCGAGGATGCTTTTTGGAACGGACCATCCGTTCTTCCCGCCTTTGGGAGAGACAGAAAAATGGCGCAGCGTGGTTGAGAATTTGGAGGCGATAGATGGGGTTGAGGGATGGACTGAAGAGGACAAAGCAGGGGTGAAAGGGGAGAATGCTCTGAGACTGTTCGGCTTGTAATAATGGAAAGAACGTGACCGTGACCGAACCGAACCCGAAACCGAAACCGAACCCCCAAACGTCAGCAACGCAACAACACACAACGCCCACTTGTCACTCGCTCGCCGTGACGACAACCGCATCGACCCGCCGAACCCCCGAGTCGGTGACTGACGCACGGATTGGTCTCCTTTTCTTTCTTTTTGTCCTCCCGTTCTCTTTAAAGAAAATCCAGAAAAAAGAAATCCGCTAACGATGCGTCACTCATACCCTAGTGCAGCTCGCATCCTCACAATCTTTTCACTTGCCATCCTTTGTGCACTCTCCTTTTTCGGCC
This sequence comes from Lactifluus echinatus, assembly GCA_003315975.1. Taxonomy (NCBI): domain Eukaryota; kingdom Fungi; phylum Basidiomycota; class Agaricomycetes; order Russulales; family Russulaceae; genus Lactifluus; species Lactifluus echinatus. Next base: position 16,537 of record QFEA01004695.1, read on the forward strand.
TGCGTGGCACCTCCGATGCCGTAGATACCCTGCCTCAAGATTCCCTTTTTTATTTCCCCAACCATGATCTTCCTGTCCACCCCCGTGCATTCCATCATGCCAGAGCTGCAGTTGCAGACAACCCGATTGTGCAACCTGAACAACCCCAAATATCCACCGTTTCTTCGTTGTCTCTCTCACAATCTCTATCCTTGCTGCCTGCGATCACACAATCGGCAGCTAGTTCATTTACTCCACAAGCAGTATCCTCCCCCAATCCTGCATCGGCATCGTCAAGTTCCCCTTCTTCCTCTCTCGCCTCATCTTCAAATCCAATACCATCTCCAACGCCCGCCGCCGCCATTACCACCACTACTTCGTCTTCCGCACCTCTCTTGTCCTCATCTTCCTCGACCTCAACGTCGTCCTCTCTGCGAGCCACCACTAGGTACGTCAGCGATTTCTTGCAAAATTAACCCCAAGTTGTTAACAACTGTGCATCAGATCGACAGTCTCGTCTATACAGTCTGTATCTCACTTGGCAGTTGGCCCAACGGCGACTCATAATGCGAGTCCGAGTGCAATCTCCGGTTTCCTTATTACCTCGACACAGTCGACGTCCACGTATATTCCCACGCCATCAGCCCCTGCCAGTTCCAAGAGCTTCCTCTCGAATAAAGCTGCGGCTGGGGTGACTTTCACTATCGTTAGTCTTGTCGGTAGTCTTGCCGTGGTGATGGGCTCCCTTGCGATTGTGAAGCGGTATCGCAAGTCACGCGCTGCTGCTGATGATGACGAGTTTTTCGAGAAGTATTTGGGCCCTCGGACCGGTGGCCACCGTGATACCATGCCGGACGAGCCCGCGGAGGTCGGACAAGGCCCGCTCGGAATGAGCGCCACAGACCTCAACACGTTCCCTGCCACATCGGACGCTTACCCTGATCGTGCAGTCCACTATGGGCAATCTAATTCTAGTGCTGGCTTCCGCCCCGACAATTATGGAATTGAATACCCACCCGAAGCAACCCGCGCGAATGCGAGCTCGGCCAACCCGACTAATGATTGGCATGGGTCATCTTCCAGCCACCCCTTCGCAGACCCCACCAATGTTCCACATACCAATACGGGCCCAGTTGCGTATCCGCGCCCGGTTTTTGGCCGAGCACAAGAGATGGTTGCCACTGACTCGTATTACGGACCCAATTCAGCTGGTGTTGGTGCTGGCGGAATGGGAATCGCACACTGAGACTGAGCCCCGTGTGCCCCTTTCGGAATCCCTCGAACCCTAACCTATGTCTGGGACTTCTTCCTTTCTTTTCCTTTCTTCGTTTCCCCATCCTCATTGTTCGCGCGCCCTAGTTGATTCGACATTTCTGTTCTTCTTTCGACGTTAGTGTGATGATGCAAGCACAACTCCCGCGCGTTGTTGTACTCATACCGGTGCTTAAGGTCATAGTGTCGTCGGTCCATAAAGGTACGTTATGTACTACGCAATATGACCATTGTATTCGCCTTTGGGTACAAAACTACCGTTCTATTTTATTTAACTTGTTTTGGAACTTGGCAGTAAATACGACAGGGCCCAGGACTGGTCATGTTTAATTTCGGGTAATATCCTCCTAGCCTAGCCCTAGGTCAATGAATTTAAGTGATATCCAAAGAGATGCTTCTGTTTACCCAGTTAGCCAACAGCCGGAAATGAGATAATTTGTGGACACTTACTCATTTGTCAGATTACAAGATGTAAATGCGCAAACAATTAGGTACTCATATGAGGTTGTTTTTTAGCAATTAACAGCGGACATGAACCTGATAGGATCACGTAACCTAGCTAACTATTCTACTATTTACCACTCATTGGATCGGTGCGCATTTTACTAGCGTAATCCATATATTTTTTTCACCCCCAAATTTGTTGTGGGACAAAGGGAAAGACAACCCTGGATCTCGGTTCGTGGCAAATTACTGTAATAAGCACAACTGCAGGCGCGCTCTGTGTAGTTTCAAATCTTGTTTCAAATCTTGCCAAATTTATGTGACAGTGCTCGAGTTCGAGTGAGGAGTGGTATTGTGTTGGTGTCAAGTCAGGTCAGGGGTCAGGACTAGGGGACAGTTGTTGTTTGTGAACAAAGCTGGGCATCACTAGCTTCTAAGTAGATAATTTATATGAAATGAAAATGCGACTAGATTTGTAGAAGGCTCGTCATGTTCAGAGCCGGACAAGTATATTGTAAATGCGATGCATAAGGGTGAACTATGTTTCATAAGCTTCAAAATGATAGTTGAACGTGTGCCTTGACTTCCCTCCCATGGAATCTGGCAACTTATTGAAAAGTTAGCAATAACCATCAGCCAAATTTTAATTTCTAGCTTCATAGCTCGTAGAATTTCGATGCCAAATGGAGAATAGGAGATTGATATGTGGTTGCAAGAGGTCGAGAAACTTGGTGCCATGCGGTTGCGAGTTTTCCAGCATGTTCGGCTCGCATCTCGTCTCATATCTGGTGTAAGCGAGCTCTGGAACACGATCAGGAGGAGACAGCTCCACTCTTTCCTACTGTAAACTCCTCGCGAGATCCCCGCTCTGCGGGAGAGCATTGATCCAGCTAGAATAATTTCACCTTCAGCCAGCGGTATATTCGTCCCCACCCATTTACGGGAGTCGACCGTCGCTTAAGTGCTCACAACCTTGCAGAAGACGGCTGAAGCTCATCGCTTTGTAAGCCATCCAAGTCCGAATCCGGTGGAAGTAGCGGGGCATGCGGGCAGAAAAAGCCAGATCACCATCAGACAGACTTCTACAATCAAACACGGGAACAGCCATTGAGTCAGCTACGGCATAATCGACCACTCATTTATCCGTTCCCTTACTCAATACACAAGCTTTTCCGGAACGAACACGGAGATTTTGGGCGGCAGTCAAAGCGAAAGAAGAGAAAGACACGCGTGGCACCTAGAGACCGTGTCTCAGTCGACACGGCGGTACTCAATGAAGAACGAATTGAGGCAGAAATTTGCTTGGCGTGTCGGCGGTCACTGTTTGTACCTTGGGGTGGTGTTCATTTGTGATAGATCTCGGGCGATCTAGCCCTTCAATAAAAGATCGGGTCTATCAAAGGATATACCCTTTCCTTTCGGCCTTTGGGATGCATGATGATAGCCTTGATGTCATTTAAGTTTGGCGACATTCTTCCGAATCTCGAGTACTCACAGCTCGGCTCTTGACCTCCAGTGGCAGCTGCAGCGTCTACTATCACGGAAGATTGTTCGACCAGGCGGGTCACATTCCGTAATTAGTACTGTATTCAGTACTCGGTGTTTTGGTAGTAGTTACCTCGACAATCCCTCAATGGGACATGATGGCATCGATCGCCATGACTACGTTATAATGAGTTATCGTTGACATAATTATAGCAAGTTGTAATTTACTGGTTCCGTCGACACATCGTTCCGTCTTTTTGCCGGATTTCTTTCGCTGCGAGGATCTTCCCCGAATCCACTACTTCCTGAATGTCTGAAGTTGCCATGGGGCCGATTTGACGACCACTTAGGGGTGTTAAAGGCCCATCATCAACATTTCGCGGCATCGGCGCGGCGTCCCCATAGTGTTGAACGTTCTCTATCGGCAATTCGCTGTGCAGGCACACCGTGCACCGTGTCTACGTGTTTTATACATCCCCATCTCCAACATCTCCGAGTCTGGGTAAAGATAGGGCGCCGAGGTGTCAATTAAGCGCCCTATTAATTTCCACGGGGCGTATTTGATCACTATGATACCGCAAGATGCTGTGGAACGCCCAGGTGTTTCAACGGCCCCGGCGCTTCTTAGGAACGCTTGGTGAGGACTATGGTACAGGTGGTGTGGGCTGCTGGTGCCCTCGCATTAACCACGTGTCAAATGCGTACATCCGGGGATCGCAAGTAAGCTCAATTTAATAGGTCTCATTTTCGTTGACCCAGTTGGACGTCCACCGGTCCAGACCTGTCAGGAACTGACGAAAATCTATCAACTTCAACTTTCCCAAGTCTTATCTGCACCGCTACAATTAAGCATAGCACGACGAGACGACTTCTACTCGTCCCGGCTTCATGCTTGAACCAAGCCGATCAATTATTTTCTGCTGTGATCAACTCAATATGTCCATGCGGACAGTAATATTCACCGCACTGGCAGTGCGATCTTGCCGCTTTCCGATCAGTAGATCGATCCCATGGGAGTACAGTAGGCGAGTAATCCGATAGCTCGGACCCACGTTTAGCCCTGGGGTCACGATTAAGTGATCGTATCGCAATTCGCTTGTTCCACGTTCCACTGGTGCGCCCTTAAGTATGTACAGTATAAATACAATTCAACGAACAGCCTAGCTCACCCCGCGGATTGCATGCCCAATCTCGCGTTATACTCATATTTTTATTTTTGTCTTGCCACCTATTTTATTTAAAATCCCAGATTTTCCGCCTATTGTCGTCCTGCTCGTTTGGCTTGATTGTCCCCACCGACCTAATGCATCTTTTACTTCCTTCCTTTCAGCAAGGTACTTTGGTATCCGCCTCTGCCTTACTGCTTTACGGCCTCCTCAAGCTCGTCTACAATGTATTCCTCCATCCTCTTGCGTACTTCCCCGGACCACGCGGTGCAGCATGTACAAGGTGGTGGCTTGCGTACATGGAGATCGTGAAGGGTGTCAGCCTATCCGACTTGCGTGTAGAACTCCATCAGAAATATGGTGACTTAACCAGATAGACTCCCGAATGCAGTACTGACTGTAACTAGGTGACATTGTGCGGATTTCCCCTAATGAGGTAATACCTCGCATTCTTGCATGGGTCCGTTCTAACTCCCGAGTTTTATTTTTTCAGCTCCATTTTTCAAAACCGACAGTGTACAATGAAATATACAACGCTCAGAACAAATGGGACAAGGATTACGGCTACTACCGTGCCTTCGATATGGATGAGTCGTTCTTTACGCAGACCAACTACCTCGAATCGAAGCATAGGAGGGCGCTCGTCTCGAATATGTTCTCCAGAAAGTCTATTTCTGAGATACAGCATCTTATCTGTGACAGAGTACGACCGACGCGTTACAGCGGCCTATCGATGAGCTGATTAATATTATAGCTTGATCAATTCTGCGACGTCCTCAAATCTCAAAACGTCGCTGGTATGCTCTTACGCTAGCCTCAGTTAGTGGTGGCTGGAACGCTCATGCGCGTGCAGGCAAATCTAGCAACCTATATCTTGGTTTTCAATGTTTCAGCGCCGACACGATTACTTCTTTCTTGTTCTCCACTTCTTTCAATCAATTGTCATTCCCTGACTTCCGGGGAGACATCATCCTGGGCGTCGATGTGGCGATGCCTACTGTCACGCTGAGAAAATTCTCCAGAGCTTGTATTTGGCTCATGGGCAACTTTCCCCAATCACTACTTACGCACATTTCGCCTTCACTCAAGGGTTTGGTCATTTTCAGGCGGGTAAGTTGTATGATGTCATGGTCATGTCTGTACTTCGTGGTAATCAAGGGCGTTAGACGATCAAGGACCAGATCAAGAACATCATGCGAAACCCTAAGCTGATGGATGATGCGCCTCATCGTATCATATATCGTGAGTTGCTGAACCCAGAGGCCAACAAAGGACACCCGGTGCCAACACAATTACAACTCCAGCATGAAGCAGAGGTTTTGTTCTCAGCTGGGTCGCACACAGTCGGATCGGCTCTCATGACTGGTGTTTACTATTTACTGGGCAGCGTTGAAGCAAAGCGGAGGCTGGTAGATGAGCTGAGTGCCGCATGGCCTGTTCTTGACCAACCTCCGAAATACGAACAACTCGAAAAGCTTCCTTTCCTGGCAAGTGCATATTGATTTTGAAACGAGGCTTTTCTTGAATTTGGACCAGACTGCTGTCATCAAAGAGACGCTGCGCCTTGCCATAGCGGTTCCTGCTGGTCTCCCTCGTGTTGTTCCACAATCAGGTGCTGTAATTTCCGGCGTTAATATACCTGGAGGGGTACGTCTTCCACTATTTTCGGCTATTAGGACCATGCTTTATTGTAAGAGCAGACGGTCGTGAGCCAGAGCTCCCTTTCTGTCATGCTTTCGGAAGAAATCTTCGTTCGACCACGTGACTTCCTTCCTGATCGATGGCTGCAGCCCGAATCGAAAGAGTTGGAGAACTGGTTGGTAAGCTTCTCGAAAGGACCACGCAGCTGCCTTGGTATAAAGTAAGTCGTTGAGGCCCTCAGTGTTTTCAGATGCGATTAATATGACATAGCTTGGCATACTGCGAGTTGTATCTCACCTTTGCGCATTTGTTCCGTCGTTTTAATGTTCGTCCAGATACTGCAAGGTAAGCATTTCTTGAACCTGGCTGGCTCCAGTGGCTGATACAAATCGACACTTGTAATAGACCTGCCGACTTGAAATGGTCAGAGCATTTCCTGCCTCTTTTCGAAGGCCAGCATCTTCATGCCTATTGCGAACCACGGCATAAATGAATGTGACTAGACTAAATACGTTTTCTGGATTCCATATAATAAGATGGGAGCCCTTTCGATCTTATTCCATAAATAAGGGGAGACCGGTGACCTTTTTTTGCCATCTCATGGCCTTCGTTGTCATACCCATACGACTAATCTCTGTATGATTTTGACTGCGAATGCACTGATCGGACTACGGGTGCTTACTACAGTTAAATGTTAAATGACCGTAGTTGTTGTTGCGCTTATAACAATAGACGTCTTGAAAGTACATAGAACCGTGAACGATGAAGGACGCGGTTCGACATACCGCGAATATATATTGTATTTCTCTATCTGAATTCACATCTAGCGGAGTATGTTGCTTATGGCATAAAAATACGAAAGCAAGCAGGATCGACACAGGTAGATATGAATGCTGCCTGTGAGAATTCCACAAGCCAGCATTTTTATACTTCCCTGGTTCGCCAACATAGTCGTGATTAAAGATAGTCATGGGACTAATGAAATCATAATGGTATATTACATGCGGGGAAAACGTGCCCGCAGTACTGCGAGCAGGGAGAGGGGATTGCAGCAGAAAAAAGAGAAAGAAGAAAGAAAAGCAGGCGCACGCGTTAGCTTTAGAGAACAGCTGGAGCGAGCTCGCTCCCTGAATTGCCTATCCTAACTGAAGAACTGTACATCCTTTTATACATCGAGGGTGCCAGCGACCGGGTAGTAATAGAGTCTGAAGGAGAATGTGCTCGCTCTACACCATTCCCAAATTCGGCATACCCGCCCAGAAGGTACGGGTACGGGTCAGGTTCGTGACATCACGACCTTGACCTGTACCCGTCATACCCGTAATGCCAAACCCGACGGGTATGTATGTCGAACACTATTCGGCAGCAGATGTGAACACAGGGCCCACTGTCCAAACTTCTGACTTCCAACGACCACGACCGCCTTGAATTTCGCTCAGACATCCGACATGGCAAGAACAGGAAATGCCTGGCACAGGACATCGACGACCGCGATGTGAAGAAAGCTTGGAAAGACATACTACTTGTCTTCTGCCAAGGACCTGCTCCTCAAACGCAGACGGCGTCCCGGTGAGCACCACAGTATGCATTGCTTGTACAAACGATGGGAGTCTGGCTACCTAACCAAAGGCCATAGCCTGATCAAGGTGCCAACACCATTGCCAGTGTTTCCATCTGCCCATCTGCCATGGAATTTTTCGTTCTATCCACCTCCCTGGCTGCCTCAATCCCGGACACCCAGCCCGACACACGACACATCCGAATCCCCACGACCGACGCCTACCTGCCCGAGTCTAGCACTGAGCTGTTGGTGCGTCAGACGAGCGATGCGGGTTTCATATTCAAGCCACGCATGGGAAAAGTACTACAACCCAGAGGTAATGAAATCGGTGTGGACGTGGCAACTGTTGGCAAGTTGGAAATTACTAATACTCCATGAACGGTGTGTTACTCCACTTTCACAACGTGATGAAATACGCCCACGCGGATGATGAGCATACATGACATGTACGAGGCGTTCAGTGCCCTGCAGTTTCGGGAAACAAAAAGTGCTAAGCAGCTTGAACGGTAACTCTTAACTCCACCCCTCCCAAACCAAAAATGATCTACGGAGGCTAGCTATATATGTAGATCATGAGGGTACTTGAACGCTATAACTCAGGATCAGCTGTGAATGCAGTATTGTATCGCCTGTCCCTTCGGGTATAAAGGAACGTCTGAAAAGCCAGAAGTCCAGATAGTCTGATAGATGGGCACTGGACACTCTAAAGTCCTGTGCGGTGTATGTACCGACGCAGGAAGGTATGTGAAGACCCGTTGTATCCTGAGCTTAGACCGGTGTGGCGAGTGGCGATCACATTAGGAAAACGTGCCCCGTACTTTCCGCTGTGGTGCGACCATGCCTGCTGACCATGCCAAGTCCTCCAACAACCTCACAAAAGCTCGCTCTCGTCGCAGGACCGCAGGCAAGATCTAGGCCGTCTTATTCTTCTTTGAATCGTCAAATCAATCAGCAGCCTTGAAGTCCTCTGTCCTCCCGTTGTAGTAACCTTTACCCACTCGAGCTCATTCTTCTCGAGCTATCGTCGGATCCATCGTCGGCATCGTCAACCTGGTTTAAATTTGGATTTATAATCGTGGCATTGAGGCATTGCCCCGATTTTCCTGGCTGTTCCGGTTCAGATTCGTGAGAAACGAGGAACATCTGCTAGCCCATAGGCACGGCAAACGTACTTATGATTTGACCAACGATCGAGAACCCAATTGCCAGCATGCAGGCAGGTCAGGTGTTTATACGTTGCGCAAGAAGCGGAGACTCGGATTGTGTTAGAGACAGCGGCTAGAAAGATGTGAACGTGCGGCCGTAGCTTGTAGTGTATAAGCCAGCGAGTGACCTCGGCGGTGATGAGGTATCCGCCGTTAGCGCGATCGCATCGCGACCGCGACTTTTGTCTACATAAAGCACTATCCGTTTTTTTCATCAACCGATGGCCCTATGGTATGCGCCCGAGTCAGTGCGCCAACCTGTGTGTATATACATAGAACGGACCGGACTCTATATTTGGGCCGTGTGAGGTCAGTTGGATGGAAACCTACCTCAAACAACAAACTAATGGCGTAATGTTGGGTCCCATGGCCAATGATTTCCTTTCCGTCCTGTCAGACCCCACGGATATTTGACGGCTCGGCTTTACAGCCATGGGAAACATGTTTTCAAGGTATCGGGATTCGGGGTATTTTATTTTTACTTTCCTACCTATGCTGTAGGCCGCTTCTAAAACAGGTGTCCGGTTGGAGATAGAAACTGATCCCCGCCGGTCTCACAGCATCCTGCATCTGTAGAGCATTCGGCTGGGCTCTTTGGCAATTCTACTTGGTCATTTCGACGAGCTCCAGTTGTTGTCGCAAGCCTGAGATCGCCCCGCCTGTCACTTATAGGTTATGTCACCACGAGCTATGCTTGCTTTGTACTCATCACGTGGCATCGATCTTTTAGCACGCCCTCCAAACTATTTTACGTCTCTGCAGCGTCCGTGGATAGAGGTAAATAAGGTTAATGAACCCTAAATGCGATACAGGAGACCAGGTTCGCCTTCACCAACTCGAGAGAGATTCTACATTCCACATTTTGGACACGCAGGCTCCACCGTACCTCTTCATGCTATCTGCTCCGGTCAAACTCCCGTTCCTGGCTTCCAGCGTTCATTGATGCCACAATTCGCTTTAAATTGCGACAGCCGTTATGGGAATGACGTGGCTGCGTGTACCTAAGCCTCCTAATATCTCATAGTCAATATCTGAACTGACTGCTTTACACAATGCCAGTGGATGGCGGTTGTCCCCTGAAATCCCTCATGCTTTCTATATGACTGAGTATCTCTGCCCGTCCCATCAGAGCAGAACAAAAGATATCCATAGTGTTAGCTCTGAGAAAGCATTTAGTCGCACCGCCATCTTCCAAAAACGGGCGAATGTATAGATTGATTGACAGACAATGGAATGCTATGTCATGTCTGCTATTTTTTCTTCCTTCCAGCCCCATTCGGAACTGATTCAAAAGATGTCCACATGACGAATTTGAAGCGGAGTTGTCGTTGCAAGCACCTGGAATCCGGATTAGCGACATTAACTACCCTCGTGGACCTTTGGAGAACCTCGATCAATCGACTTACTCATCCCTTCTTGTACGCCATTGCTCTATATAAACCCTCTTTTAAAGTACAGCCGTAGTGGGCCGCACTAACATGAGTAGCTATCTCTTTCTACTCTCTCTTCAACGAGGCATTGTTGCAGCCGCCTTCATCTTGTTACTTTATGGCCTTCTCCGGATTACGTATAACCTCTTCCTTCACCCTCTCGCTGGCTTTCCCGGACCTAGAGGCGCGGCATGCACAAGGTGGTGGCTTGCGTATATGGAGCTTGGCAAGAAGATCAGTTTATCCGACTTGCGTGTAGAGCTTCATCAGAAATACGGTAATTCCTCAAAACATCATTCTCATTCAAACAGTGATTTTGTCTAGGTGACATCGTACGAATATCCCCGAACGAGGTAAATAGATCGCTTGGTTGCAGCATCGAAGTTCATTCTAAGGTCACCGTATCAGCTCCATTTTTCAAAACCTACGGTGTACAACGAGATATACAACGCTCAGAACAAGTGGGACAAGGACCGCGATTATTATCGTGCCTTCGACTTGGACGAAGCGTTCTTTACAAAGACACTTTACCTTGAATCGAAGCATAGCAAGGCGCTCATATCGAATATGTTTTCTAAACAAGCCGTTTCTGAAATACAGCACCTGGTCTGTAGCGGGGTGCGATCGGTACATCCACATCTGTTTGTCGATGATCTAATTTATTTCCTAGCTGGATCGTTTTTGTGACGCCCTGAAGTCCCAAAATGCCGCTGGTATGTTCCTCTACTAGCGTTGACTAGGATCCTCATGCGCGTGCAGGAAAATCTAGCAACCTCTTTCTTGGTTTTCAGTGCTTTAGCGCAGACACGATCACCACTTTTCTGTTCTCTACATCGTTTGACCAACTATCTTTCTCTGACTTCCAAGGGGACATCATCCAGGGTTTTGAGGTTGCGTTGCCTACCGTCACTCTGAAGAAATTCTCTTCAGTCTTTGTCTGGCTGATGCGCAACTTTCCTCCTTCGATACTCATGCGCATCTCACCTCGTCTCAAGGGCTTGGTTATATTTAAGATGGTAAGCTGTCATGACGTCAGCAGCTTATCTTGCGTAGTTGAGCCCTTTAGGCGCTAAATGACCAGATCAAGAACATCTTGCGAAACCCTAAGCTGATGGATGATGCGCCCCATCCTACTATATACCGCGAGTTGTTGAACCCGGATGCCAACAAAGGACGCCGTGTACCCACCGCGTTGCAACTCCAACATGAAGCAGAAGTTTTGTTCGCCGCTGGAGCGCACACTGTCGGAACAGCGCTCATGACTGGTGTCTATCATCTACTGCGAAGTCCTGAAGCAAAGAAGAGACTAGTAGATGAATTGCGTGCCACATGGCCTGTCCTTGACCAACCTCCGAACTACGAAGAACTAGAGACGCTTCCTTTCTTGGCAAGTACGATCAAATTTTTATCACAGCATTTCCTGAACGTGGAATAGACCGCTGTCATCAAAGAAACACTGCGCCTTGCCATAACAGTTCCTGCTGGTCTTCCACGTGTCGTGCCTCCATCAGGAGCTGTGATTTCTGGCGTTAGGATCCCCGGAAGGGTGCGTTTTTCATGACCCTGGAAAGTTGTTCATGTCTGATTGTATAAACAGACGGTTGTGAGCCAGAGCTCCTTATTTGTCATGTTTTCTGAAGAGATCTTCGATCGACCGCGCGACTTCCTTCCTGATCGGTGGCTCCAGCCCGAATCGAATACGTTGGAGAACTATTTGGTAAGCTTTTCGAAAGGACCACGTAGCTGTCTTGGCAAAAAGTAAGTGGTTGATCCCTCGTTATATACTCGGGATTCACAGAAATGTAATATAGCCTGGCATACTGCGAGTTGTATCTCACTTTTGCGCATTTGTTTCGTCGTTTCGATGTTCGTCCTGATACTGAAAGGTACACCTATTCCCTTCACGCCCCCTGATTGACTGATGCGACTTGGCTCTCATGATATTGATAGGCCTGCCGACTTGAAATGCTCTGAACATTTCTTACCTCTTTTTGAAGGCCAGCACCTTCACGCCTACTGCGAACCGCAAACCCTGTAGATGAATGAGGTGATATGCTACGACGGGAATCTTCGTACCGTTTTGTGATTTGATTCGCGAAGGTGGGCTCGTAATTGGCCGCATGATAGATTGTCAAATGCGCGATGAGTCATGGCCCATGTGAGATACTGTACATGTGTACCTAAGCTTCTAACTTTTCGTGCGATACTGATCGTGAATCGATTATCGTGCTCACTGCTAACTGCTGCCGTTGATCAAATCAGTTGCGATAGTGCTACCTTACATTTACGCTGAACATATACCTTCTGCGTTCCATTAGTTCCGTCGAAACCGTACGGTACGTGACCGCAGGAACCGGAAAGGATATGATATTCATCTGTACATGTATAGTAGTGCCTGCACGGTCAGGACATCTCTCTCAGCTCTCAGCAACGGCAACGCGGACACGGACGCGGAACGCTCGGCTCGGAACGGACCGACTCGGGACTGACCGGTTTCCTCTGCGGACACTAAGCCCAACCAATTCCCTTATTTGGAACACTCCAAAATTGGGTATCGCTGCTCGGCAGTTTGTTCATTGCATCATATGAATTACCTCACTTTGCGACACAAAAAAGTTAAGTCCCACTGCCCATTCAAAAATTGTAATATTACATTGTAAGTGCAACCAAGTGGCCACCATAACACAGTGAGTTCGAGGCGGAACCAATCCCAGAAGAGAGAGAAGGAGAGGAGAGAGGCGATATACTTGTCACTGGAGAGCTGAGAAGAGGAAAGAAAGGAAAATGCACGCAGAACTTAGTGAGAACAACTAGGGGTCGCTCGCCCGAGGAGAAACCAAGTCAAGTGAGAGGAATGAGAGCGGCGGGCCACGAGAGGTCGCGCAGATAGATTAAACTGCATAATGCTTCAGTGAGAGCTCGCGCTAATCTTTTGTTTTGCTGCTTTTCGCTTTTGTGGTCCATCAATAGTTTCCAGCTGGTTCAACACTGGCCTTGCTCGGATTGAGGTCCAGAAGTCGATGGGCGAAACCAAATAGCCTTATCCAAAATTTCAAGTCTGCAAGTGCTTGGATTCCTGCTCTGTAACTATTATATATGATTTGCAGCAGGATAACAGGATAACAGTCTTTGCGTCACAAAGTGATGTAATTCATATGATACAATGAGTAAACTGCTGAGCGGCGATACCCAATTTGGAGTGTTCCAAATAAGGGAATTGGTTGGGTGGGCTTATATACCGCAGCTCTGCCAGCGTCACGTCACGTCATCTAGTTTTCATATCTTTTATTTAGTTGCAACAGGTTGCCTCGCCCGCCACGTTTTTCTTTCCTTCTACATCGCTGGTTGATTGATACTCTTTCAGATTCTAGATCTTCTAGTCTCTGTCTCTGTCACCCACTCCAACTTTCGAATTCTCGCTATCTTACCGCCGAGCTCGGTCCCATCGTCACTATCTCTTGCATCTCCTCTGTCTCTTCACTCTCTGTCTCTTCTCGCTCCCGCAGCGGCTTCTTCTCCTTTGCTTCCTCTTTATGTTTGTGTTTGTAGCAGCTTCCCTTTCTCGTTCGCACCAGAACTTCTTGTCCTTCTTCCGTTTCTCCTTGATCTCCCGTTCTCAGCTCCACTTCGCTCTCTATCTCCCTCTCCCTGACAACATCTAGTGTCAAATGCAATGTTTGTCCTTTCCTGGTGTTCGAGAGCTCGTACCCGGGTCGATCCGCAGATATACGGCAACGCCTAGGTTGCTGTCACTGCGGGAATCTTACGACATAATTCAGTTCAGGGAACCTTACCACCATCAGATTCCATCATTTTTCTGATTTTGAATCGGATTACCGTTGTAAGATATATCCATGGCGTGTGGGATGTATCAACATCCCAAGAGACTCAGTGACTTAACGGTGTATCGACATCACTCGCACGTGAAGATAGCGCTGCTTTCTCTTACGCATGGCATTTCTCTGGCAGCACCATACTTCTCTGTCTTGTGGTTTCATTTGGAAGATTTTGATCTGCTCCTTAACAGCGCATATGCCAGTGTCCAAAGAAGGCTTACTTCACGCCAATACCCGGTAGCAGAATCATGTATTCGGCATCCATATTACCATTTTGTGTGACCTGTACGTCTGATCCTAGACGTGTTACCAAACCTGTTATCAACATGAATCCAGCATTGGGACAGACTACATGCCTGACCAAAATAATGATTGTGCATTTACCGCTCATACATTAAATTTTCCAGGCTCATCTGCGAACAGGAATAGTCAGACAAGAACTCTGAAAACTCTTCTTTGGAATTTGTAGTGATGAGAATGTCGCGTCAAAACAGGATTCTTTTCAGCTTTTACCTGCCGTCGTTATAATACTCCCGATCGTTCGATTCAATACTGGAGCGCTGATGCGCCACTTATGCAAATGAATGTACCACAGAAGATACTCCTACCGATAATTTTATAGCTTTGTAAGTTCTTGCCCTCAATATTTGTATAAATCCTCCCTGACGTATGAATTCATTCAGCTCTAACAGGATGAGTATCCATCCCTCACTCCCTTCCCTTCAAGAAAGTGCATGGATCGCTGCATCCGCCTTACTGTCTTATGGCCTACTCCGAATTGTCTATAACATCTTTTTCCATCCGCTTACGCACTTCCCCGGGCCACGCCGGGCTGCGTGTACAAGGTGGTGGCTTGCGTACATGGAACATGTTAAGGCGGTCAGCCTTTTTGATTTGCGTGTAGAGCTTCATAAGCAATATGGTATCTTCTCAGCTTGGTACCATCTCCATTGCAATACTGACTGCAACTAGGTGATGTTGTGCGAATCTCCCCAAATGAGGTAACCGCGCGCTTTGCTTTGTCGCTCACAACATGATGGATCTGGATTTTTCTGACTTCCTCTCAGCTCCATTTTGCAAAGCCGACGGTTTACAATGAGATCTACAACGCTCAGAACAAGTGGGACAAGGATTACGAGTATTATCGTGCCTTCGACATGGACGAGTCGTTCTTCACACAGACCGACTACCTTAAATCGAGGCATAAGAGGGCCCTCATCTCGAATATGTTTTCCAGAACGGCCATTTCTGAGATACAGCACCTAATTCGTAACCAAGTACGACCGATACATATCATTTGCCTTTCAATGAATTAATTAATTCCCCAGTTGAATAATTTCTGTGACGTTCTCAAATACCAAAATGCCGCTGGTATGTCCCTACTCTGCCCTCAAGAGCGTTAGCTGGAAGCTCACATGCGCGCAGGCAAATCTAGCAATCTCTATCTTGGCTTTCAGTGCTTCAGCGCAGACACAATCACCTCTTTCTTGTTCTCCACTTCTTTCAATCAATTATCCTTCCCTGGCTTCCAGGGAGACATCGTTGAGGGGGTTGATGTGGCGATGCCTGCCGTCACGCTGAAGAGATTCTCTCCAGTTTTCATTTGGCTCATACGGAACGTTCCTGAATGGGTACTCATGCGCATCTCGCCTTCTCTCGAGGGTTTGGTTATTTTTAGGAGGGTAAGCTGTTTATGACGTCATGATCATATCTGTACGTCCACGGTTATCGAGTGTTTCAGACGATCAAGGACCAGATCAAAAACATCATGCGAAACCCTAAGCTAATGGATGACGCACCTCATCGTATTATATATCGCGAGTTGTTGGACCCCGGAGCCAACAAAAGACATCCTGTGCCATCACAATTGCAACTCCAGCATGAAGCAGAGGTTCTTTTCTCGGCTGGATCACACACCGTCGGAACGGCTCTCATGACTGGTGTCTATCATCTTCTACGCAGTCCTGAAGCAAAGCAGAGGTTAGCAGATGAACTGAGTGCCGCATGGCTTATTCTTGACCAACCTCCGAACTACGAAGAACTCGAGAAGCTTCCTTACCTGGCGAGTGCCTGTTCGCCTTGGCACTACATACAGCATTTGACGAACTCAGAACAGACTGCTGTCATCAAAGAGACGCTGCGCCTTGCCATAGCGGTTCCTGCTGGTCTCCCTCGTGTTGTTCCACAATCAGGTGCTGTAATTTCCGGCGTTAAGATACCTGGAGGGGTACGTCTTCCACGGTTTCGGCTGTTAGGACCATACTTTATTGTAAGAGCAGACGGTTGTGAGCCAGAGCTCCCTTTTTGTCATGCTTTCGGAAGAAATCTTCGTTCGACCACACGACTTCCTTCCTGATCGATGGCTGCAGCCCGAATCGAAAGAGTTGGAGAACTGGTTAGTAAGCTTCTCGAAAGGACCACGTAGTTGCCTTGGTATAAAGTAAGTCGTTGAGGCCCTCGGTGTTCTCAGATGTGATTATTGTAATTCATGTGACCATAGCCTAGCATACTGCGAGTTGTATCTCACCTTTGCGCATTTGTTCCGCCGTTTCGATGTTCGTCCTGATGCTGCAAGGTATGCGTTTTCCTGAATGTGGCTGACTGACTGATGCGAATTGGCTCTCATAAATAGGCCTGCCGACTTGAAATGGTCGGAGTATTTCCTACCTCTTTTCAAGGGCCAGCATCTTCATGCCTATTGTGAACCACGATATAAATGAATGAGACAGCATCTTTTCTCTTCATTCTTCTGATACCAGTAGATACGTTAGGAACTCTTTCTGATTATTTCGAAGTATTGAGACCATGCACTTGGAGTACATGGAATGGACCTTACAATGTAGCTTAACCGAGTAACCAAACTGCACCATCTTCACCAAGGACAAAGCTTCCGGACCCCACCATAGGAATCTGGCCAGTCAGGTCACGATTGAAAGGATAGAATTAAATTGTCCTGTTTATAAGGCCTTAGGCTGGTCTGATTGTAA
The DNA here is from genome assembly GCA_003315975.1 of Lactifluus echinatus. Taxonomy (NCBI): domain Eukaryota; kingdom Fungi; phylum Basidiomycota; class Agaricomycetes; order Russulales; family Russulaceae; genus Lactifluus; species Lactifluus echinatus. The sequence goes on from QFEA01004695.1 coordinate 33,543, forward strand.
TCGAATTGGGACTTACATCAGGATTCAGATGCAACGGATCCGGATTGAAAGGTCACCGCGTAGCATTGTTTTGTCCCTGTGTGCTGTTTGCTGTTTGCATTGTAGGCGCCGCCACCCAACTCGCAGAGGGCACTATTAACTACCCTTTTCTAGAGCTCGAGCCTCGACGGCTTTCTATCCGCAGATTCCCGTGGCCTCCCGTGGCCTTGAAGGGCTGGACCTTATTCCGCTGAGCCCTCACGTGAAAAGAACCAAGCCTAAGCAATGGCTAGTTACTGGCTTTTGCGACACCAGCGGTGCATGAAGACAGCGCTACGTTCTTCCATGCAAGGCGTTTCTTGAGAGATTTATCTACCTCCCCCCTCCCCAAATCCAAATCCAAATCCAAATCCAAATCGCTCAGCTAATTCCATTTCTGTTGTAAGAGTACCCGACAGGGTGCTCAGTGAATTCGGGGCGAAACCGTTCCTCGGAAGAGAGAGAGTGTGTGTGTATGTGTGGTGAGAGAGGAGAGGCGATCCGTTCGGCGCTGGAGAGCTTGAGGAAAAGACTTGAAGAAAGGAAAACGTACGCGGAGCTTAGTGAGAACAGCTGGGGCTCGCTCGCTCGCTAAATTGCCTGTCTATTCTAGTGGAGAATACCTATCTTTTATATGTCGATGGTAGTGAGTCAGGGTCGTACAAATATCAAACGTGAGAAAAGGATAAGTCCAAGTCCAAGAGTACGTACTAGTGCTGAGTAAAGGTCCGGACCCCCTCCTTCCCTTTGCGCAGCGGCTTTGCGTGCAGTGGTCTAAAGCGCTGGGTGAGTACAAACCCCATCAAAACGCTAGTGGTACTCGAGTTCGAGGTGTATACACCGGTATTTCGTCATGCTACATAGATACAAGGGGAATCCAATCGAAAAATATGCTACGCTTTACCGATAAC
>QFEA01004704.1:0-30976 GCA_003315975.1 Lactifluus echinatus
CCAGACGAATCATCTGACATGTCATCACCTGCTTCTCTCAGTTCTACAGCGTTGTTCGAGACGCTGCTGTTCATTGTCTACTGGGGGAGCATGAGTGGACATAAAGTATCGGACCCACCTTCTCGGCATAACTGTAGTGTAAATAATGGGGCATCATCAGCTCTCGGATGGACAGATCGCCCATCCCGTAATGAGTCCCCTTCTGGTCCAGTGCACTAATAGGTGCTGAAAAGCTCCAAATGTCGTGGCCCTCGTCGAGTGCTCCCGTACGTCAGTGCGGAGTGCAGGTCCTGGCACATCTGCAATTACTTCACGAGTGCTAGAAAATAAACGGGGTTGTTGGTAGCTTCTAGCTGACACAGTGATGTTGACAACTCATCTGCCATGTTTGTGATGGCCGTATGACAGTCACTTGCTACTGGCGCACTCGTAGGTGGCATATGTCGTGACAGGCCGGGACGGTGTATCTCCGCGGGTCGGACATAATTACTGGCTCCTGTCACAGAGAAGTATGCGTCATGTTGCGATAACACTAGACCGGCTGGAAAGTCACCAGAAGTTACAGCCTCCGTCAGGAAAAAAAGCACTATCAACAACGCGTATGACAGCGGAAAGGTGTCCGCAATCACAATTGATGATTTCGCCATGCGTAAGGGGGCGAATACCTTGAGCGAGGTGACTTGTCGGGATTCTAGCGTATTTTTCTTGTGACCCGTGACCCGGAATTGCAAGCGTGACCGGGTCGGAGTCCGGAGTTCGACAATTGTCATGTGAATCGCCGCGGCGATAATCCAAGTCCGAGAACGCGAACAGCAGTTAGCTTTCCTCACTGGCAACAACCCGCGTCTTTCGTCAAACTAAACAGGATTTTCCGCCCCTCAACGTTATTATTGTGAGGTTTTTCAAGACGCCGCTGGACGTCACACGTGTGGGGATATTTATCTCAGGATCTACAGCCGCAGTTTGGTGTTTGTAGCTGATGCGAAATGGTGACCCCACCTGTTCTTTGTATCTGGCGTGGGACACACCAAAGGCAACATTTCATTCTGTGATATTGTGAATATACTCCGCATCCTTTGCAGCACGCTAGGCGGCTACAGAGACCAATCCCAAGCGACGGTATGCCTCGTCTGTTTACTTCCTTGTCCATTCGAATGTCATGCGGGCGACCATTACCTGCTTGCGAAGTCACGCTATGCTCAGATATGCAGGAAGTCTCTCGCTATTGCGCCTATGGAAGACGTCAAACTCACGCCTCACGTTTTGCCTCATGGCAGCTTGATCAACCAAGTCATCAAACCCAATATCCACCAGGCCATATCGAGGGGACAAGGCATTTCACAGCTCTGGTAGCTGGGAAGACATTGAACATCGCCCCGTCACGCCCCAGGTCATCTGAAGTATAAAAGAAGGGCTGTTTTCCTCCCTCATTTCCCAACGTCGTCATCTCTTGACTGTTCTATCCCTCTCTACTACCTCAGCCTACTACGAACACAATGATGTTTGTTAAATCCATCGTAGCTCTCTCTCTTGCCATTCTTGTCATTGCCGCTCCGCCTACCCGGCGCGGGGGTAGGTCTTACTCGAATTCCATGTCAGCAAAGGTTTGACCAACTTGACTTGTAGGTGACAATGACGCCCCCGGCATTGATGTTGTGGCAGCCGTGGCCGCGGATGTAGCGGACCTTGTAGACCTGGCCGTTTTTGCGGACGTGGATGTGGACTTGTAATGATGGTATTGTCCTGTTTAATCTTACTGTTGCATCATTAAATCCGGGAATTCAGCTCTAGAAGTCCGTTTTGTTTCGAACCGTCGCCCACGAAGTTTACCTGGATCATCACTTAGGGGAGATTGTTTAGGCGAAGGCTAATATTGGTTTATGCATAATGGACGGAATCTCTTACGGTAATAATGGACAATTGCATGTTGTTATGGTTCGTGATGTTTATTCTGTGTGACTGAGGACGAGGAACAAGCCATGTCATGGTGCTGTGGATAATGGATGCATTTCTTTGGTCATTGTCAGTGGGCTCTCATGGAGAGCAACTACGAGTGCGTGGGGAAGTGCGAAACGCCGCATGACACTCGGAGTGTTCAGGCGATCGTATGTACTCTTCAGTGTTTGGTGCAGCTCATCCCTCGGCGCGTATGCGCAATGTGCAAATAAGGTGAGTGCGTAAAGACAAATGATATATGTTATGTCGGAGACATCAACACCTGCTGCAGTGACCGAGTCCGATTGTAGTCCATCATAGTCCCACATACCTTACAGCATCGGCCCTAAAACTAATGCAGTATATGATATTTACGGGTTGCCGTGTGACACCCCACCTTCCGCGTTGGTCCCTGGCTTTCAAGGTTACTTGCTCTATGCATATGCTATCCTACTGTATTATTTTAACTATCCACGAAAGCATCAGAGATCTCATATAACCTCGAAAGCGCCAGCCTGAGGAGTCTCTCTAACAGAGACTCTCCAACCAGCTACATAGTCCATCAGCAAATCGTTACGTGGACCAAACAGACCATTTCAGACTACTCAGAGCCAAGGCGGAGACACGGGCGCTTCAGCTCAAACCAAACAGACCCGCAGACCTCGCACAGACCAAAATCAGACATGGTTCAGACCACATTCAGACCGAGTTCAGACAAAAGAGCTCAAAACAAATCTTACTTATTGTAATATGGGCTTTTCTACAGTCGAGCAAAACCAAAAAATTCTAGGACCATGACCATGTCAACAACTCGGTGTGGCCCATCCCAATGAGGCCCGCCGCGCTGCGTATGGTGATAAGACAAGTCCGTCAAGCTCAGCGCTTTTTGTGGGCAACTTGTCCTGGAGTGCGACCGAGGAGTCCTATGGGATGTATTTGTGTAAGTTTGAGGTGGAAAGCATTTATGCATGATTGGGAAGACACACTTTTATATATCAATTCTTCGGTTCGAGCAAGCCAACAGGTCTTTGTGGAGGTGAGATGGAATGTCTTGGGGTGTTGTTTGAGTCGGCATCGATGAGGCCATTCAAACTGAAGAACAGACTGGGGTGCAAGTTAAATGATGGGAATGCAGGGGCTATATGCGTGTCATGCTAAGCTTGGGAACAAATGGCAAAATAAATGAGACACACCGTTGCCATCATTGGAGCTACTAGCTGTACTAGTGCTGGAGTCTAGGCGTACATGATGCTACTCAGAAATCATAGGCTCAAGAAGAGATACGTCTGACGAAGCATCAGACATAGCCACATCTGTATCCGCCTGGTAGGAGGGGAAGAGATGCAGTTGCTTTGACTGACAGTATGCACGAAACATAAAGAGCCTAGATAGGATCAAAAATATTGAGCAGAGGGAAGACATAGAAGTGTGGACTTACAGGCAGAAAGGGGCGGAAGAGAAAGACTCGGAAACTGGTTCAACTTCTGGCTCACTTAATAAGGTTTCATTAAGGCGGAGCGCGTGCAAACTTTTCATCGTGCGAACCTGTGACATATTGTTTGTGATTTAAAGTGGCAGCGGACTTACCTTCCAGGCGATCGAGGCAGGTGGAGACCTGGGCTAACAGTTTCCGCCATTAAGGAATCTGGAGGGCTTGCAATGGTCAGCAGCTGCAGGGATCTCCTGTGTAAAGCATGCTCCCCAAGGCTGGGCCCACGTTGTTCCGGAACGCCTGCGCCGCAACTCTGAGCCGTACCTCTTGCTTTCCTCTTGACTATCAACGCATTACGACCTTGCCTGGCCAACCAACTGGAACCCAGTGACGTCCCTTTCTTTTGTATCATACGCCCTGCATTTTACTACATTTTTTTCCTTCAGTTCCCTGCCGAGATGGCCATACCATCTCGCCTGGCGACACATGGCCTCGCGGCCTCTTCTTCATTCACACCATTCTTGCCATACAACATACACCTCGGTCCCTCTCTCTTTCCTCGGGATCGGGTTCACCCGAACTCGTCTCTCTACACCTGGGAGGTAGGCTGTTCGGTGGGTGGTTCTGGCAGGGTGGAGCAAGGTGGGTGCGGAGTTGAGACGGACTAGGGTTCCTTGTTCGCTCCAAGGTCCGCCGCTGCTGGGGCGGGGGTATCGGGCCAAGCTGGATGAGTTCAGTCTCGGTGCTGGGATAATGTGTTGTTATATGTAGGTTTGTTGGTCAAGGAGTGAGGGTGGAAGTGAGCACGCGAGGGAGGAAACGACGGATGTAATGTGGATGCGGAGGAGATCGAGGCATAGATATGAATGTCCAAGGCCAAAGCAGCAGGGAATGACGTAGATCAGAGGGCGCGGGGTCAGCGGCTTGATGGCCGAAGCAGTGCGGACATACTAGCCGAGTGAATGACAGACGCACAGACACAGATGCAACAGACACTCAGATGCACAGATGCCGCACAGTACAGAACGCTTAGTCAGATGGTGATGACTTTTGACTTTTGCTAGACCGCTCAGACCGCTCAGACCTCAGACCAGGTCCGCCCCGATCTGCCTACTTCCTTGTCCATTCAAATGTCATGAGGGAAGGCACGCTATGCTTAGTTCTGCAGGAATTTTTTTTTTTTTGGATCCGTTTATGTGCACCTCGGGGTGCAGAACCCTACGTAGCACTTCCAGTACAATCGCATTCTAATATTAATTGTATGAAATTCGCGCTGAATTTTCTCCACTTCTACCCCTACAGTTGTTGTGCTGTCGCTGCGTAACGCTGACTGCAGTAAAAGATGAGCGCGGCGGAGGCGTGTCTACAAGAAATCTCTCGCGTATCGTGCCCATGGAAGACGTCAAACTGCCTCAATGGCAGCTTGATCAACCAAGTCACTAAACCCAATATTCACTAGGCCATATCGAGAGGACAAGGCATTTCACGCTCTGGTAGCTGGGAAGCTATTGAACATCGCCCCGTCACGCCCTAGGTCATCTGAAGTATAAAAGTAGGGCTGTTTTTCCTCCCTCATTTCCCAACGTCATTGCCTCTTGACTGTTCTATCCTCCTCTACTACCTCAACCTACTGCGAACACAATGATGTTTATTAAATCCATCGTAGCTCTCTCTCTTGCCAGTCTTGTCATTGCCGCTCCACTTACCCGGCCCCGGGGTAGGTCTTAGTCAAGGGATGATGGCATTGTCCTGTTTAATCTTACTGTTGCGTCATTAAATCCAGGAACTCAGCTCTAGAAGTCCGTTTTGTTTCGAACCATCGCTCACGTAGTTTACCTGGATCATCACTTAGGGGAGATTGATTGGGTGAAGGCTAATAATATTGGTTTATGCATAATGGACAAATTCCATGTTGTTTGGTTTGTGACGTTTATTCTGTGTGGTTGACTGAAGAACAACTACAAGTGCGTGAGGAAGTGTGAAACGCCGCATGACCGTCGGAGTGTTCATCAGGCGATCGTATGTACTCCAAATGTTTGGTGCAGCTCATCCCTCGGTGCGTATGCGCAATGTGCAGATGAAGTGAGTGTTGGAGTGCAAAGCACACGGCCAAGCGCGTAAAGACTAACGTATTGACATCAACATTTGCTATAGTGGTCCGATCATAGTCCCACACATACCGTACAGCATCGGCCCTAAAACTAATGTAGTATATGCCGTGTGACACCCTGACTTTCAACTATTAAGCTATTAAGGGTCAGGGTGGTACATCGAGCAACCCTCTCAATTTTACTTTTGTCTTCTGAGAGTAGAACACGTGACTGTATACGCTTGCTATCATCCTGACCTCGTGTCTCGTACATGATTATCATTGTGGCTGTAGATGACTAGTCGCAAGTCACACAATTCCGGTAGGTTGCTCAGTCAAATCTCGGAGCATTGATAGTCTTGACCTAGATTAACTCTCTAAATAGATAGTGAAAACCGCAAGTCCAAATGAATAACCGTCATTAACCGAAAGAGCCAGCGTGATATCCAATCCAGTGCCATAAACGTTCGGCCTGCAGGTCAACTACGTTAAAATCGTGTGACGTGAAAACTAAAAAAAAAAACCGGTAGGTGGGGATAATGTATTGCAAATACTAATGGAGGTGCGAGAATAAAGTGGGTCTATGCAAAAAAACATGAACGTATGAAAAACGAGTCAAGGATATTGTTCGTTTGGCAGAAGCGGCTACATAGCGTGGCGTGTGTTTTCATACGTGTCCGAGCGTGGGTAACAATGCTGGGAGAGAAAAACCTAGAATATAATAGAAATCGAAGATAGACACTCGTCGTGATTAATATGAGAAAATCATCAACCATGGGTTCAGGACGATCGGGAAGAGAACGTGGCTGCCTGCCACAACCGCGAGTGGGAAGATCACGGCCCAGTCGACGCCAGGAACTTGCCATCCCATAGGTACGAGACTACTTGCGAGGACTGCTATCATCCCAAAGATGAGGAAGCTGATGACAAGTGCGAGCCAGAAACGGCGAAGAATACGGGGGACCTCGATGAAGAAGTTCGACCGCTCGACCTCCTTCTTGGTTGCGCCCCATGTAATGTTGTACGAAAAGAGATGTGCGAGGAGGGCTTGCGACAAGTGAATTGACAGGCCACCGAAGAAGAAGAAACTAGGAGACGCGTGAGTAATGGATACTCTCCGAAACAATATATGGTAGCACTTACAAGAATGGAACCCAAGTAATGTTCTCAATGAATGAAGAGACAAGACTTCGTTGGCCGAGACGGTATTCGAGGAGGGTGTACCCGATGTTACCGGCGCCCGGGAAGACAACAGTACATGCCAGCCAGATCTCGAACGAGTGCTCGTAAAAGCCATCGACGTTAAACGACAGACCAAGGACGACATAGTTGATAAGCGAGAGGAGGGCAGAAGCAGCAAGACCATAGTACGAGAACATGTCTGCATTCCTGCTTAATGACGATTCCAGATCAATAGGTCAGAACCACTCACAGGCCATCATGCTAACTTTGTAGTGAACGGGAGCATCCGACCACAAGAAGACGCGTAGCTGCTTGTTGATGGGACCTAGACGCCACCAGTGAATGAGAGGGTTGAAGATGAGTTCGTTGCATCCTAGCAAGAAACGTTAATGGGTTGCAATGCCAGTCCTAAACCGAGCACTTGCCATAAGAATACTTCTGCCATCGGTTTAGCTCGTCATCGCAAGTCAATGAGACACCCTCCTTGAAGCCACCTTCAGAGTAAGTTGCCCAACGAATGATGTATCCCTTGAGCTACACGCGATAGTCAGCAAGGTAATAGATATTTCACTCGGCCAAAGAATGCCAACCTGAAGACGTAAGGCCATGTCAAAGTCCTCGGACACATTCATCTCGGACCAGATCTTCTTCTTGTTGTTATCGCCGGCATCCTCAAATGCGGCATCCTGAAGTGCAGACCAGCGAAGGAACGCATTGTGTCCAACGAAGGGGGCGACTTCGCCATTTGCGCATGCCATGGAAATACACTTGTTGATACGGCGAGTGAAGTGCGCAATGCCATTCTCAAAGTAGTGGTGCGCAACCTGCATGACGTCTGCAAAGGCATTTAGCCGCGCGACTGGTACTCCCGAGAGCATCAGAGCACTCACCTGATTCGTGCTGGATTATCGCAACTTCAGGACATTCGGCAAGCTCACGAGCAGCGTCGCGGAAGCAGTCCTGTGCCGAGATGGTCAAAATCTATGCTGCGCACAAGGAACAATTTTGAAAAGCAAACCTCGGGTACGATGGTATCAGAGTCGACGATGAGAATAATGTCGCCCATACGGAGTGCCTTTGCGTTATGCGCCCAGGGCTTGAAGCGCTGCCCACTTTCTTCGTAAGTTTCTTCAATGGCCATACGCAGCGCCTGCTCCTCGATATCCTCATCATGATTGTCTGAAGTGGAAGAATCCGTAACAGAGGCTTTCTCCGCGCGCTCAATCTCAAGCCGGCGTATATTCTCCTCCATCTTCAGACTAAGCGAAAGGCCGTAATTCATGTTGCTCGCCTTCTTGAACCGGCCGCGGCGCTTGAAGCCACCCTCGGAATCGTCATGCTTCGGGCGTGCAACCCAACCGATGCCATTATCTGCGTAGAACCTTATCCTCTCGTTACGGTCTGCTTCGGAGATGAGCTGCAAGCCGTCGTCATGGACGAAAATTGAGGATGTGCCACCCTGGCGCGCATATGTTTGCATGGCCTTCTTTAGCGACATAACAGATGGGGTGCTGTGTCGTTGCCATGATCGGTAATCAAGAAACACGGGGTACACGTAAAATGAATGTAACTCACATCGTCTGCTCCAAACTCTCTTTGTATACAGGAAGTTCAATAGTTATGTGTGGTAAGTGAGCATCGACTTCCTTGTTTGGCGCGGGTTTGATTGCCGAATAATATTTTGAGTTCTCGTGATACTGAGCGACAGGGCCGAAGCTGTCAATCGTCATAAGTGACCTGTCATATTTCGCAAAAAGGCGGTCTTACACATAGGAGATGTTTGTAATCACTTGAAGGGAGAAAAACTGTCACAAGGTCTCAGGCCGCGGAGGGGTATGGAACAAGATGATGACTTACAAGTGAAACACAGAAAAGGAATGGAACAGTTGCCAGAAGAGCAAATCGAATATAGTCGTGGGTCAATCTGAATTCCTGAAGCAGGATGCTGACACCGCTTCCAATGAAAACTGATGTGCCCCGGTTATCAATTAGTACCAGGTTATTGAGTCATCAAGTTATCAAGCTTACAGGTTGACAAAGCCAAGCCGAGCCCACCATATACCGGGGCAAAGTACCGCGTTGGCCGGGAGCTGGCTCCACCTTTTTCAGGATCACTTGCAGGAGCCTGTTTCGCCTTTGAGCCAATCCGCCATCCCCACAATGAGCTACTCGAGGTGGGCTTGGAATTTTGTTCAGGTGCGGGGGCAGGTGCAGTTTCTCGTACTGTCTCTTGCGGTTTCTCGTAAAGTTGCATGTCCGAGGCTGAGGTGATGGCCGATGTAAGAGAAGAAGTTGCAGGAAGGCTTGGCCCAGGCGTAATGCTCATAAGTGAGTGACGCTGAGTCCATACAAGTTTGATAAGGTTGTCCTCAAAGTCTCGGCACAGTGGAATTATATTATCCAGGTTGTCAGACCAGACAACCAACACACGTTCGTCGCGCTTGTTGCCTGTGAGTGAACTGGAGGACATCCACAAGAAAGGACTCACGATGAATGCGCCACATTGTTCCTTGTCGGCACGCGGTAAGTCGGGCATGCTGTCAAGGATTTGTATGCGCGTGTCATCATCTACGTATATGGCAGTAGCATCGTCGTCTCTGGGAAGGGGTGCATGGGCATGACTACTTCGTGAAAACGGGGTAACGTGCACTTACACTGTGCTGAGGGCGACATGGACCGCGGCGCTGCGAACTTTGACGGCGACGACAGGATTCAGGACACGGACCGCCGCCTCAAAGGGCTCTAGGAAGTGGTTTTCGTAAGGGAACACACGGTATTGCCCCGTTTGGATACGAAGGCAGACGCCCGCATGAATGTTCTCCGCGGACGGCTTGAACCAGGCATCGCCTTGTGTCTAACAAGAAGAAGGGATTAAACAAGGAGTAAAGTCGAACAGACAATGTAATACTGACCTGTTTGAATATATGGTGCAACAAAGCATCATATGCGTCGTAATCCATGAGTTGTGTGCCTCAAGGGAATGGACAAGAGATGGAAGGGATGTGGGGCCGGGTGGTCAAGGGGGGCAGTCCGGTGGAGGAGGCTCTGAGCGCAGCGAGGGCATCTTAAGAACGACAGGGGCAACACGTTCTACGCGAGACAATCGGCGGAATGACATCTGAAACGGGCCTCCAGTAGCAATGGCACACGCATAACGCCTCCGGGACCAGTCTCAAATGAGTACGTGTATCGCCGTATGCAATAAGGTGCGGTGAGCGGAGGAAGTGCGGGTGAGAGCCATAAACTGCGGCATCTCTGTCAGTGAAGACAATCTCCCGGGATAGAAGAACCAGCCAAATTGGCGTTGGCGTTTCACGCAATTGACTGAGGTGGATGACAACGTCAGCCATCCGTTGATGACACAAACAAGTGTATAGACCTTTCCTTATCGTTTTCTCTGCCTATCGACCCGGAGCGTCGCTACACGAAAAGCAAATTAGAAGCGCACGTTTGAAAGAAAATTCAACCCAGGACGGACCCAGGACGGACACGCGGCCGGTGATCGTTTATCGTTTTCTTTGAGAGAAATGACACCAAGTCGCGACACATTGCCGCCACCGCCACGGCCTCGTGGTATCCTGTTGTCTTGAACTAAACAGACAAATCAGTCGCTCGTGCATGGCGCTCAAGATACTCAACATTCATTATTCCTACCTAGATCCGGAAATCGCCTCAGACCATAAACCGCCCTCAAGACTCAACTGAACTGAGATAGAAGCTGATTTATTACTAGTTTCTGTTCCAGGCACATCCACCCGGGTCAGGAACCTCCGATGGGAGAGAAAAAACGATCGGGTTGATGAGTTACTCATTTGACCTGTGCGGGTACCCCGGGAGGGGGTTTCTGAACGGAGAAAGGGCGCATCGGAAGGCAGGCAACCCATGTGACCGTTGATGGCGTCGAAGATTTGATTGAATCCGCAAAGCCATTCAATTGGATTCCCGGCATTTGCGGCCGAAGAGTGTACTTGTGTACAATAATAAACCACTCCAGCCAGGCCCCGAGCCAAGCGCTAGCGGACACGGCTGACATCGACATCATCCAACCCACAAGCGCCACCCTTTTGCCACCGGCGCCGCGGCTTAACTTGCTGCTATGTACAAAGGTACTGTACGCGTACAGTATACAAGTCCAGGTACGCGGGTGCGGATAGTTGTGAGTCACAGCTGCCGATTCCTGCCGATTTCTATATCCATTTGTGCGCATGATACGCGCTGCAAGTCGCATTAAGTACTGTACGGCATCAATCACAATCAGAGTGAGTGAAAGTAAAAGATATCACCAGAAAGCGATGTGAACGACTACATTATGAGTGGATCATTTATCAGCGGGGATTTAGTGTAGAAATCGAATTATCAGGTCTGCGTTAAGAAAAGAATGGGCATGATATGACGAGGCTCACACGGTCGTGATTCGGAGGGGATGCCAACTCTCGAGAAGTGGATTGCCGATGCCATCACAGAACGAGCGGATATTGCTAGCCATAACCTTGAATGTCGAGATATTAAGCCTGCCGACTTGTAAGTGGTGTAAGGGTTCTTCGTCTACACGACCATGAAATACTTTACCTTCTACGAATACTAGTATCTAGGTTCTTGAGAACGATATGCACAATAGCTGGCCATATAATCGCACCCGGCTCTCGTGCCGAAGGGCGTAGAATGATGTGATCACGCCCTACGCCGCTACGCGAACTCATATAGATCGAGGGTCCATTTCACCTTCGTAGAGGTACCCTTCTCTGATGAAGAAAAAGGGAGTCTCAATCGTTCATGTCCTGGATCACTAGTCGAAGTGTACTCTCGTCTAGGCGGACATGCAAGTGAGCTAGTTAGCAAAGGCAAAAGCCGCAAAGTCTTAGCCTAACCAATCGCCAATCACGCACGCAGTTTATACTTAAAAGTTACAAGTAACAAAAGAAATTTAATCTAATAATCAAAAACTTATTTAATCTTGGAAAATACGCGGTGTTTTACACCCCGACATCGGCAGGTCCCGTAAGCGACCTGAATTTTTTTTTTTGCTGTACCCACATTCTCCATTTCATTCTATCATTTCTATTGATTTAATGCTACAACTACAGAGCTATATTTTAATTTAGTGCCACTTGGCAACCAGAGGAATATGAGGCTGCGCAGAAGGCGAATGTGGCGAAGTTCTAGTGTATGTGTATGTGAAATTGGGGCAACAGCCAGCAGCAAAACACGTTTCAAAACAAAGGTTCTTGGAAGAAAGAAAGACCGGCATGGATCTTTGACATACACCGAGAAGAATGTTTTTTTTTCGAGGTGAATATAGATTGTGCTGCAATCAACTCTCAAAATGCTTGAATCGATATCACTCACAACTGTACAATACGTCACCACTGCGAGGCGAGATCGGGTTGTTCATTCTTAGATTAGTCGGGTTTCGGGGCAATTAAGGAATCTGGGAAGTCGTTCGGGGACATGGCTGTAGAACGTCCACCCACAATTGACAACAGAGATGCAGTATTGACACTCTCCATCTACCACAACTGAATCAGTTGCAAAGAAAATCAGTGATTTATTGGACAAGACTCTCCGTCCCTGGCATAAGGACAGTTGCGGCAGAGCTACAATCGTGTTGTGATTTACTGTAGCTGAACGCGTGGCAACTTATCATTGTCTCGGCAAACGTTTCTGTGCGTGGGCAAAGAAGGACTGTACACGGCGAGCTGTAGCCGAAAGATTACCATGAGTAAGGCCATCCATCAAGGTTAGATCATGCCCGTGAGTTCTTAGCGACGAATCGGCAAAGCGGCCCTAAACCGTCCGTTAATGATGACAGCATCATTGCTCTCAATCCGCACTTGCGAAGCGGAAACTTAAGTGCATGCTTGGTCACTGTCAGACAAGAATAGAAAGGAAGATCCGCAATGTAGAAGGAGAACAGAGGTAAGCATGGGCATGTACCAAAACAAGGTCGACGTTAAGCTGAGTGGAAAATAGTTTTGTGCTCAGAGAAAGGACGCCATCCGTTTCTTTTGAGCAAGTGGCCGGAGCTGCAACGGTGCAGAGCGCATGTGGTTATTCCGTTTAATTGTATTTCAAATAAGGGCACAGATAGCGATCAGAGGTTGTTCGGAATGGATGATGCCACAGCGAGCATCAGGTTCAGGGACACATTGCCCTGAAAGTGACAAGGGCGCCATGCGGTGTCGATAAATTGGACATGATTATAGAAGTCGGCATACCTTTTCTGACACCAGCTGACGAGAACATGTAGGACGGAGCGGGCGCTGTCTATCGATGGTGGCAGTTCCTAAATCGCCACGTAGTTGGCAAGGGCCGATCAACGGTAACAAATTGGGGACTGAGGAAGTGGGCCGGGGTAGATTAAGTTCCGGTGTCAGATCATCACATATAGAATCGAAACGGGAAAACTAGCCTTTTTTTTTTTTCTCGAATCATACCGTTTTTGTCGCCACGACGGGGATGCGTTGATTAATGTATCCAACCGATCTGGAGCACCAATGGAGCGAGAGATTGTGGTGGCGTCCGGCGTCTGACAGTTGGTTGCGAAATGCGAAAGCTAAACCTCGCTCTCACACGTGCCGGTTTCGCACGCTGCCACCAACCAAACCCCGCGGCAAGCGAGGCATTCAATCTCCCGAATGGTTCTCCAATTTCAAGCCCACTTGGCGGCATGATATCTCTGTGATTCTTTTGCAAGAAAAAGTATGTCCCGCGGTAAATGTGTGCTCGACTAAAGCTAACAGCCATGGTACTACCGAAGTGCGGCCATTTTTAATTGAAATTCTTCTGGAGCACAATCACTTCCTGCCAAAAAGAAGTAGTGGCAAGCCTCACCCCATCCTCGCGAATAATTTGGGACTCATGCGATGCGTCCTTCTCTGTGAGTAACCGGCAAACTTTCGGAGAAATCTCTTCGGCGCGAATTCATGCCGGATTGCAAAAAAACTCAAGGGCATTTCTACTTCCGTGTTGACTGGGTCCCTCACTCCTGACTGGTCTAGATGTTCCATCTCCATGGACTTCGGTCGGTTATGTGCGTGCGGTGATTGAACGCCTCAGCAAATATCCTGCCTGTTCGCGTCATGTTCAAGGTCCAAACGCTTGCTGGCCGTAATGCTTGTCATGATTCACCGGGTCCCTGTTCAAAAGATCCGCACTGCTTAAGTGCTGTCCATCAAACGATGGAAAATACAAGCTTTCCACTATATCCTATATCTTGACGCCACTCTTAAAGGTCCATTGTCTCACTCGTGGTCCAAATTCTGGTCCCCTCTCCAGTACTGGTGTCTTACGTCTGCTTGCGATGCCTTCCCGACCTCTCACTGGCAGTTCCTCTGCAACGTCTTCCGTCGATCCTGAGGAGAGACTGAGCCCTCCCCGACCTCTTTTTCGGATACAATCAAGTTCATCCGAGTTTGAAGGGACAACTGCCCGGCACATGAACCAGCACCGTGGATCGCTTTCCGGTCACCTCCGCCCCCAAGACCTCCAGGGAAGCTTTGTCAGTACCATTCCCAGTGGTGCGACCACTCCAGCGAACTCCATATCCACCGCCCCAATGGAGGCAGCAAGTCGCTTTACGCCGCCAGCAAGCGTTATAAGCTTCAGTCTTGGGGACGCGGCAGCTAGTGGTTTCGGAGATGCCCAACACAGGCTAAGCGCCCCCAACTCGGTGGCCAACAGTGCCGTCGACCTGCAGAACCATCAACAACGCCACTCTACGCCCCCGCGGGAGCCCTTCTCGTCACCCCGTCCCCGTCCGCCGACAGTTTTGTATACCATGGGACAACAGGGCGCGCGTTCGCGTCCCGTCCGGCGCAAGCGTCCAGCCTCTACGATGTTGTCAGGCGAACTCACAAAGCCATGGATCGGCAAGAAGGACAAGGCTGCACGGATCTCATACATCCTCACCTATTCCATGCTGTTTATCGGTATTGCTGCGTCTGCTTTCCGTTGCTATTATGCGTGGCGCCATGTCCCTTTGCTTGAGCGGCTGTGCCTTGTCATGGAAGACGACTTCAACGGCAGCAACCTCGACACGAGCGTCTGGATGCGTGAGGCCGACATGGGGGGCTTCGGGTGGGTTTGCTTGCCATCCTGTTTCCGCATGTTAACAAGGATGACGTCAGGAATGGCGAGTTCGAGATGACGACGACATCGTCGAACAACTCGTTCATCCGAAACGGGGAATTGTACATTCTTCCCACGCTCACCTCAGACGTGATCGGTCGAAATGCTATCTTTGATGGGCACACATTCAACTTGACGGGCTGCACCAACACGAACCTGACGGCTTGCGGTGCGGTGAGCAACACCACATCGGGTGCTGTCATCAATCCAGTCATGAGTGCCCGGATTTCCACAAAAGGCAAACGCAGCATTCGGTATGGCCGAGTGGAGGTACGAGCCAAATTGCCACGAGGGTACGTCCATCGAGGCCAGGCGCCTTCCTGTCTAGGTGGTGGCCCCGAGCTGACAGATTGCCTGCTTTCTTAGGGATTGGGTTCGTCCCTATCATATGTTTCAGCTCCACGCCGTCGTCTCAATCTCGTTGTTTTTCATCTAGCTGTGGCCCGCAATTTGGATGCTCCCGGAAAACAACACTTATGGACCTTGGCCTCTTAGCGGTGAGCCTTCCCGGTTCTTTGCTCCACTGCTCTGGACGTGCACCCAACGCCTCTTCCATCCTAGGCGAAATCGATATCATGGAAGCGCGTGGAAACAGTCCGGCGTATTCTGCACAGTGCGTTGAACTTCGCGCGTTGCCGTTCCGTTGTCTAAAAGAGACGATCTTTATAGAGGCATCAACTACGTGCGAGGATCATTGAATTGGGGTCCATTGTCATGGTTGAATGCGGTGTCGAAGACATACGGCTGGTGGACAATGAGGCGCTCCACTTATGCCGACGACTTCCATACATATGCCCTCGAATGGACAGAGGATTTCCTGTAAGACTTTGCAATCCCGCAAGCTATCATTTTCCGGACGCTAATGCGCGATACAATTCCCAAAAGTCGCATTTACGTCGACAACCGCCTGCAGCACATGCTCAACCTTCGTTTCAACATTCCGTTCTTCCAACGCGGCGATTTCCCAGCATCTGTGGCAAATGCCTCCCAGGAGATCATCCTTCCAAACCCTTGGGCGAACCGCGGAAACTCGGCACCTTTTGATCAGCGTATGTACAACCCCCGGGAGACCCAACTTCGAAGTTGACCCTTTAATAGCATTCTACCTTATTCTCGATGTTGCCGTGGGCGGTACCAATGGTTGGTTCCCAGACGGCGCTGGCGACAAGCCATGGCTAAACGGAGCAATCAGTGGGTGTCGTTAAGCTCTTCACATTTTTGGGTAATGACTAAAACCCGCTCTCACCCAGATGCTATGCAACTCTTCGCTCAGTCACAGGACAAGTGGTCCAAGACTTGGCCCGAGAGTGAAGATGATCGCGCGATGAGGATGTAGGTGTTCTCCCTTTGGACAGGACATGTACGGCGCTAATTCTCTGAATAGTGACTACGTAAAGATGTGGGAGCAGTGTTGATCGAGTTTCACTTCCATCAGGGCAGTCTAAAAAGATACATGGACTTTCCACTTAGCGACTATTAGGCTTTTTTTCTGGTGCTTCTCCCTTTCTTTTGGGTCCAGGAGACAGACCATGTTGATGTCGTTCGTTACCGTCACCATACCATTAACTCTATGTTAGGATACACCTATTATACTAATTCAGTCAGCTCGGCTAACCATCTTACACGTTACAGGCTTTGCAGCCAGAAAGATGTCTTGAAGAATGAAGAATGTGATGGCATGTTGCAATTGAGAATGTCGTCATCGAAGACGGTCTGAGGCTTGGCATGATCCTGACGCCTATCACTCACATCGGGTGCAATCCATGAATGTATCCAAAGCGTGGACTTCCTTTCGTCGAAGATCGCATTTCTTTGTGCAATGTTCGCAACGTTCATACTTCGTTAGGATTGAATGCACGTCTTGGCATTTCGCTTAATTTTATTTTTATTTTCAATGCTGGGCCGTGCAATGTCATAATCTACCCAGCCAGGCGCCAAATGCCAGAGCAACACAGACATTTCATTCCACGCCCCGCAGCGGAAAAATACCCCATCTTTCGAAACGCAAGCTCTCTTCCGTGTTGGCTTCACGATTTGCGCTGCCGCATCCTCTGTTCCACCCCCGATATTCTGCATGAGCCCGGTCTAGTGTTCTGAGCTTGATCAGAAGGGGAATGCGAAGCGTCAGCCCACGAAGCATCAGGCCTTGTCGTAGAAGGGGATTTGGGAGAGCATAGCTGTCAGAAGGGTCGAAAATCCCGAACGTGTGGAATATAGTTCATGACGGCAAGAAAGCGCTTCGACGATATCAAACAAGCTAAGTTAGCGCAAAGTTCTTCAACGTAGCCTTGCCTACACTTTCGATATACTTCAAAAAGAAAAAAAAAAAAAAAGATGTGGGGAAACTGGAATGCAGAATGAGCCGAGGCATTATCAGGATCTGGATACAACCCCGAACCAGAGAAGTAAATCAAGTGGTATGATTCGTGCAATTTCCTTCATATTGCAGGGGGCGTGACCCGGACCTACATGGTCGTCCGCCGGGTACATCTATCAAACTGTGCACGCGCGTATTATTCAAAAACACTGCAAAAGATTGGCTGCGTACCCTCTACTGCGGCCTGTAATCTGTAATCTGAGGAAACGAGCTGCCGTGGAGTGCGGAGTGCGGTGGCCTGGCGGACGGCACGTGCCAGTGGCGCGGGTGCTCCCGTGTCCGAAAATCAACAACCAGCCAGCAGACCTCATGCGTGTTGCGAAAGTTGCGAATTATCCTGCATGTACCCGCCTCGCCCACTCCAGTCCTATCGTTCCACATAATAGACGCGCGCCGCCGTATCTATTGACAGTGATACGCTCACTGGCCCGGCCCCATCTATGATGAGACTTGTTTCTGCTGATGTCACTTTTGTCCCAAGATAGTCTCACTCACTGTGATTCAAGCATTACTTCCCGAATTGTGTTTGGCAAACACATACACCCGCCTATCTCACGCATTGTAGTTCCACGATGGGATCTCCAATCTGCAGCCCGCAGATTGCCTACGCTGAATCTCATCGTGCAAGCGCCAGAGATAAGTTTTTCGTTGCACTGTGCTATGCCTTCCTTTAGTGTCTGCTTTCCCAAAACCATGATTCAAACCCGGGGGCCGGTGTCCATCAGGTGAGGAACGTCGTGTCTGATGCGTGCAGGAACTAATTTCGCTTTTGCTCCGAGTGCGCCTGTCTTGTACTTACAATACTTGTCCTTTCAGCGCATTGCCTTCTCTGAATAGAAAATTGCAAAGCAAATAAACCCGCTTTAACAAAATGGCTCCGGCCTTCTTGGCCATGTCAATTGCCAACCCCGCCACAGCCTTTCTTACACAGTTTGACGTGCAGGAAGCCAAATGATGTCCCTGAGTTGCTAGCAAGTGGCGAGCTTGAGTCACTTCGCGCTTAGAGCTCGGCGAAGGCAACGAGGGAAGGGAAGATGCCTCTTCTGGTGTAGAGGGGCCGTCGATAGCAGCACCTTCTGTGCCTTGCTCGGGCACAACAACACCTGTCACTGGCAGAAAACTTGAACTGTTGGCTATCCGATCCATCGCGCACTCAATGAGGGAGAGAAGTGTGCTCGTGGGTGCCAATGTGAGGCGTGGTGACGTATACGCTTCTCATTACAAGGCCGGACAACACGCATGCCGCGTTACGTCTACGGTTTGCACAGCGCCCCCTTTGCGCCACTGTGTTTGATCAGGCCATTTGAACCTACGGCGACAGCGGCGCACGGGCAAGAATATTACAGCAAGGTCGAGCGCCTCTGTCCAACGGTCCCTAAACTGCAAAATCGTGATTTCCGCGGACATCACGATGCGATGAGGATTCGACGACACATTTAGGTCTTGAGTGAATTGCTGCCGGTGAACACTGAACATTCATCTCATCTAAATCCCGCTTTTTCCCAGCCAGATGCGTTTTCCTGATGATGAGGAAAGAGGCACGAGGTACGAGAGCGGGCAGGCGTATAATTCACCGCGGCCTTAGCGTGGACACGATAGAGAGGTGCTTGCGGTACAATTTATCGGGATTTTGCATTCTGTCCGCGAAGAGGTTGATGCACTCTACGGGAATGTTGAGCCAACGCTCGAGTTGCAACAAAGAGCATTGGTTCTCAATCCGGAATACGGCTTTCCATCCATCCTAGTCAAGGTCAAGTGACTAGGCACACCAGGACCAAAAGTGGATAAAGAGATGCCAGAAACATAGCACAGCCTGTCTGCCTGTTTGGCTATCACGTCACTCAGTCAGGTCATGGTCATGCAGAGGCGCCGACAAGGCTTCTGGGCGTAGGGTTGCACAGTTGTGGAGAATGCATAGCGCTGCCTTTAGACGGCACGACATACAAAATAGAAGTACGACCGTCGGTCGTGCTATTCCATGCCCTGGTGCTGGTGCAAGTGCAAGGTGCAAGCACACACATGGAGCACTTTGTGAGTAACGCAATGACGCCTGGCATATTGTTTTGCAATGAACTCATAACATAGATCCGTTATGGTGCAACGGTTAGCATACCTCGCTTTCATAAATAGGACCGAGGAGGCCGGGGTTCGACTCCCCGTAACGGAATATTTTTTCCACACCACACTTGCACTTGCCACCACTTACCTACCTTCTTTGGGTCCGGATGCTGATACTCTTCGAAGACTTACTTTACTATCCCTGAACAGAACACAGCTGGTCTCAATGAGGTAGCAATGCAATCATGGAACCCACGATTACAACCCCGACGAGTTGAACCCCGACGAGTTGCACAATCACCTTGTATAGAAATCTGTCAGTTCAATTCCGGACTGTGCCAACCAACGTCCATAGTTACAACATGACATCCTGATCACATCTCTATGTTCTTACCGTTATTTTGCCATCACAATCGTTATTGTCTCCGGTAGTCCTGGCTTGGTACAGCAGTGCTCATTATCATGATAACTTTTGAGTGAGTGCGGAATCTTGATAGCGCTATTTGAGTCGGGGATGCCTCGATCAAAGTTGTTGTGGGCTGTACGGCTCCATTCAGCCGAATCTCGCACTGCTTCCACAACGCCTTAAACAGGTCTTGGTGTCCCCTCGACGTCTCAAGATCATGACGCCGAGGGAGACAGGCACCGATGCAGCTTCCCAGCTCCTGATAACGTATTTCGCAACTGAACCCCTAGTATTTGGCGCAAACTTCCTCCGAGTCCGCGCAGATGCGTACTGCAGTGTTCCCCCCGAAATCCCGCTCGCTAACGCTTCCGAGCTTCGTACAAGTGGTACTGTGTGGATCTTGTCTTCCATGCTCGATGTCCCCACTCTCACGCGCCACTGGAGTATGGCGATATGGACGAGACTCACAGCACACTTCCCGTAGCTGGGGTCTCGCGTCAGCTATTCCATGACACGCTGCAATGGCTACAGCCCCCTGGACCTGGAATTACTGCAGTGGAAACCCGCACATCGAGGCTAGCCTTGGTTGCTACGAGCAACGCTCTCACTCAGTCCCCTATGATACAGTAAGCGTGAGCCTGCCTCTTATCGCGGCCATCACCATCAAGATCAAGTGGTGTACTATCGTACTGACAACCCGTACGCCGAACGGAAGGATGTCGATCGGGTGCAGCTACAGGTGATGATCGAGTCGAGCGTCATTGCTTCCTGTCGATGTCTTTGATGCGCCGCCTACCACGCGAAGGCCCCACCACGGGCCATTCACAACATCACCGTCGGTTTTATCCTGCGTAAACGAAGCGTCCCACCTCATCAAGGGACAAGCTGTGATGTAGTGCTCGAGGTTCACTGACACATCGACGAGGACACCATCTCCGCTCTCTCGTACTATCGTTTCAACTAGCAGTTTCCGGAAGGAATCATCACGCTGGCTTTTTGTTTTCGTTCCCAAGCTACGAGATGATGTCCACCGCTAGCGCCTGTGGGCTGTATTGGCGGACAGGGCCGTTCGTCGTTCGCTCGATCCGTGTTGGCTCTTTCTTGCGCGTACTTCATTTTCCCTAAGATAAGCCCCGGGTGGCCCCAGATTTAGCTACATTTGGAACAGATCCCGCGATCACGAGGGCCATCCGTCTCAAGACAAATTTTGCTAGATAACGTTTGTAACATGGTACCGCTCGGTAACCGTCCCTCGCTAGGCTCCACACCTACATTGCAAGTCGGATGTCAATCGGACGATAACTTCCACACAACCCCACCAACAGCAGGTGGATTTCGAGCGATGACCCTAGACTTCAGGACAACTTGATTTGATCTTTCAGGTATCGGGTTGTCGACGCCGGGGCTTACTCCGTCCTCGCTCGTGCATGTCTTGCTTGTCCTGGTGGGCTCCAAGAATTGTCCCATTTCTGTCACTGGAGCGCACGTGTCTCAACTCAGTTTCCTGATGTGAACTAGTCGTTTATTACACGTGACCGCGTCGAGGGGGAGGCTCCCATGGCCTGACGGCGCAAGATGACAACGGGCACACCATCTGTCAGTCTGGCCTTTTATTTAAGTAATTCTCAGCCTCGCGGCCTTGTTGTGTCCATGCTTGCCAACTAAAAAGCAAATTCTATTTCGCACCCCGCACTATCCCCTCCCAGGCTCTTTGCCAGACTCCACTCCAACTTCACATACTCACCAATATCCTCGTCGTCCTACGCCCGTCTCTCCCGACAGTCATGACCCGCAACGGCTTACACACTTACGATGCGTCCCCGTTTGTGCCGCTCCCAGACAACATGTTCAATCGCCAGACACACCCGTCGTGGCATGATGCCTACGCGCGTTGTATCCGGCTTTTCTTCTGGGCAGTCGGCCGCCAACCGCCTCCCGGCACCGCCTCTTACGACATGTGCTCGCGGGTGCTCGGCCACCTCGTCTTGGAGGCGCCCACGGATCTCGGACGCGACTGGGTATGCAAGAAGATACTCAGCTGCTCGGACGAGCACGCGCTCGTACGGTTGGCGCAAAAATACATATTCACCTTTATCGGGGCCTGTGCGTCCTCCTACTTCACATAAGCCGCTCCGCCGGCTCTAAAAAGCAGTTTTTGCTCAATCCAAAATAAATAAAAATAAAGTTAAGGCTTCTGCAGGACGTTCGCTCTCGAGCGGAGGCTCAACCGTCTCTTCTCTCGGCGGTGAAGGATCTTCCCGTTTGGATTATCAGGAAAAGAGAATGCTGGTACGCCCCTCTCTTTCCCACACCTATTTTTCCTATTCGTATCGTATCCTTATGGACCGGCGAGCCAGGCGTTGAAGCGCGACGCGTATAGGTGTGTGATCACCGGCGCGTTGGACCCTTCGTTTGCTTCGGGCACGGCAGCAGCTAGCACGCGCCTCGCCGTCACTGAAGCTACGCCCATCATTCCTCCTTTGGTCGATATCCGAACGCTCTCCCGGTACGCCGGGCTCGCGATTGATGACCCGCTCTGCGCCCCCACGCCAAGTTTCTGCCGCCTTGAGAACCTGCTCACGCTGGACGACGACGTGTCGGGCGAGTTCAGGAGCCTCAACATTTGGTTCGAGGAAAGTGTGCGTAGCGCTCTTATGCCTCCCCCTCCCCAACATCTTCGTTTATTTGATTTGCTTTTTGATTCGCTTGGCGCGGACAGGGTCGCAAAGACGAATATCAAATCGTCACGTGGCAATCAAGCACGGTCCCGGCGTCTCGCCGCTGCGCAACAGCTGCATTTATGACGACAGATTCTGGCGCGCGACTCGTTCCCGCTGCGCGTTATCTCCGCCTGCACGCTGCGTGCGCGCGTGTGGGGCACAAATCCGGTGCCGCATCGTACATCGAGGCACTCGCGAGGGACATTACTAGGTTAACGGTACTGGCAGAGGATGGCTCGTCGGCCGGCGTGCTGGCCGCAGCTTTGTCGCGGATAGCAGCACTATGAGCGGTATAGAAAAAACTACCATCTCTCTCTCTTATCGGCTCAGCAGGGACCGTCATGTTCTGATCTATGGTGTTCGTTTTTGATAGTTTATTTGGTATCGCCATTTGGTTTTCCTGTGGAATACGTATCTGGGCTCACAGTATGGGTTTGTCAGTCAAAGCCGCTTTTTGGGATGAGGTAGATCAGCATTTTGTGTTGAAGGATAGGTACTCATAGTCGAGCCTTCTTTTTAGAACGCGCTATTCTCGGGAATCATTGCAGGCGTCAGGGGTTACAAGTACTTGCGGGTTGAACGATCGCGGCGAGCGCGGCATATGAGCTCACCAAGAATAGGTACCCCACGAGCTCACGAGACACCACCAGACTTGAAGGTCCCGCCCCACGGTGACGTTTGAGCGCGAACGAGAGTGAACTCCTCGGCGAATGACCAGGCACTACGCATACGTAGCACCCCCAGTCGCCCTCATCTAGTTCCATGAATGCCGGGGCCATTTGCAACGTGTCAAGCCACGAACCCAAGCGAGTCCAGCCAATGCTCCAATACATGTGGTAAACTGTATTGTATTAGCGACGAAAATAGAAATTGGGAATAGAGCGATGGGACGATCCGACCGCGCAGCAAGGCGGGGCGCGCTGTTATTTTCCCTTTCCTTTCTAACGGCCTTCCGTGCCCTCTTCCTGTTCTCTGCTAGCGGAAATGAAATGCGGATCAACTGACCATGATGCACATCATCCAAATGCAGTATTGTCGCGGCCTTCCTTCGCTCACGTAAATCCTCCGTAAGTGATGAGGATCATATTCTGTAGTTAAGAATAAATGTAGGTTCCAGCCGTCTTGCCCGCACGCGTTGTCGTAATTGATGATTCAGAAGGGAAGATCGGAATTGTGGCAAACGGGAAGAGCCCCGTTTGGGAGGAAGGGTGTGGGTAAGGGAAAGATACTCTATGGCGAGGCGAGGAAGATGATCCCAGATGAAGATACCCTTGCAGCCGGGGGGGTTGCGAGCAGAAGAGCACTCAGTGCCGCATTAAAGGACCGGCGATCACGACGATTATTGCAGTAACTGGGGAACCGATCACCATTGCATGATCGAGCACCGCGGATGCCCTGGCTGTATCATAGAAATGGCCGACCGAGGGAGAAAAGAAGAACGTGGACAGCGAGGAGTTCGGAACCTTAACCCGGCGTGAACGGTGTAGCCGGAGACCCGTGCAAATGCAAATCTAACTTTGTGCACCTACTCGACGAGTCCAAGCGAGCCGGGGAAGCACGGTGATTGTGCGACGTATGGGGTGCAAACGCAGAATGGGGATAAACGGCCAATTGCAAATGGAACCAGACACAAACAGCAGCTGACACTGACGAATACCACTGCCTTGTTCGCGCCAATCCGTATCGTATTGCTGGTGCCTTCGATTCGTGGTATGACTGGAGTAGTCTCGGCCCTACGACGTCGACGTGCGACGGACGGGTCGACCGTGTAAGCTCCAGCTGGTCATGACGGTGGCCAACGTAACGTTTCCACTTGCTGGTGAAGAACAGTTAACCAACGTCAGTTGAGATGGTGGAGCAAAACTAAAAGGAAATGGGGTCGAAAACGGTGAATTTCATCTTTCATGTCACTACCGTACCACAAGACCGAGTAGGCTCTCATGGTCTGTCGGCGTATTTCTATGAAAAATCAAGATCAAGATGCTACCCCCTTGTGAGACGCACCATCTCACTGATAACGCATGTTGCTTTTATATCATGTACTTGCCTCAACCATTATGTTCATGAGTCGTATACCACGTCTGCAAGAGACTCATTACCGGGCGGCGCATCTAACTTGACTCCGAACCCGTTCACTGATACATGCGGCGCATGACATCCTCGTCTGCCCACACGAGTCAACTCGGATCGCGCCAGACTTGTTTCGAGTCCATCTTAGATCCTATAACCCTATGTGGAGCCCTGCTGAAACATTACGCCGGTGCGTTCCCAGTATTTGCGAAAGCAGTGATACCAAGATGGAATAATTGAAACCGCGCAACTTGGACCCACTTGCATCGCCGAAAAATGACCTCAAGAGGAGCTAATCGGTTTCTCTTTCGCGTAGAAAAGAGAACGCCTCTGTGATTTAGATCTAATAAGATTCGTAGAGCGAGAAGATGTCCTGCCACGAACGAATATAGCCAACGGCCAACGGCACTTGCCCAAGGTTGTACAGTCCGTGTCACCAACGCCAACTTAAACTAACTGATTATATGATATAGGATTCTCCACTGGAATCCGGAGGCATTTGAGAACCATTAAGTTGGCTGTATCGCCAAGATAATCGATACCGGACGCTGTAGATGGTCTCAGGCTGTGTTCGGTGGCATTGGTTCAACTGTCCTCATGACAGTAACCCAGGCGGTGTCTAAGGTGTGTGGCTGCTGGCGGGGTACGTGACAGACGGTTTTGTTAGTCCGTCCCATGGAGGGGCGAGGGGCCGGGGTGTGGCGGTGGCTGGTTTCCTGTCCTGTGTTGTAGTAGAGATAATGGTTCTGGTCATCACTGTCACTGCATCGGCATTCCCTTGTTGCACGCACGAAGGGTACAAAACTCGAACCTCCGTTTTCTGCCCTCCGTTTCCGTTCCTTCGACAGCTGACCCAAAAATAGCGTGGCCAAAAATAGTGCACGGGCCAAAAATAGCGTGGCCAAAAATAGTGCACGGGCCAAAAATAGCGTGGTCAATTATCGCGACCAACTGTGTGACCACATTCAAGTCAGATGTTGCACCACGGAAACGATCCATGGCTCTCAGTTTCGTTGTGTCTGCTTTTCTCGTAGTAGATGTATCGCATTTTGAGGTGAGGATATACTTGATGACGGTACGAGCAGGGACCAGGTTAGACCCGTGAGAACCAGGTTGACTGACTCTCCACTGGCAGCCATCTGACAATCTGGCCCTGTGGCCTATTTCGGTCCTCGTCCTCGTCCACATTTTTATCTTCCCTGAAGTCCATCGTTGCTGATCAGATTACCACTTGCTTTCTTTTTTTTTTATGGACGTTTCCTATCATCAACAAGTAGTCCTGGGTGACTCAGACAACATGGGAGTTGTGATGGTTCCATGGCGACGAACAACGTTCCACCATCGACGTCCTCCTGATCCGCGTCTTGTTTATCCGATCTCTATCAAGAGAAGGACAAGAGCAAGAAATATTCTTATCACTTTCAATCAGGCCCTCGACCATGATAGTTGATGGTGCGAGCTTGCGCAGGTTCCCAACAGTAGCGCTGTCTCATATTCCCATTACATCCTTGCTGGACTCGGGCATCCCATAGGTGCAAACAAGATGAAGATCCGATTTTCATCCTTTTTGCAGCTATGGGACGTCTATCGTGGACATGCATTCATCGTTCCTGCCGCCCAAGATACGGTACGCAGACATCAATGGAGGGGTGACGAAGAAGGTAGGTATAGTCCCTTGCCACGGCCCTATGATCGTGTGGATGGTGTTCGCCTTATTTGCTAGCCATAGCCACAGCTTCGTGAATGCTCATTACGGCCTTGGATGAACAGCTCCGAATTATAAAACGCCGTTCCCCTAATGGAAATCATACAAGCGTGATACTTTCCAAAGCATTCTAAGCCTCAAATCTATGTTGCGCCATAGCGCGCGGTACTACCCTTCCTGTAATTTCTCCGTTACTCACGACTGCAGCAGGCGTCTCATTTCCGCTCCTAGGTATCCTCGTCTGCCTCCACGTGACTTAGTTGCTCTCACGGGTTTCACTCCTACTCCTGCTGGAGACCCTGATAATTGCTCTTCACTCGTCTCTCCACAACTGGGGCGATGAGGGGTATTGTTAGTAACTCCAATTATGAGGCTACACTTCCTGACTTTCACAGGTTTACATCGAATGCATGAGTGAGCTTCTTGGTCAGATTGACATCGTACTCAGTGACCTCTTCGTCTATTTTTTAACCTACCTTCATTGTCCCACGCCTCTTTCAGAGTTTGAGCACATCAAAGTACCTCGGTCTAAGTACCGTGGAGCTGTGGAGAGTCTTGTGAAAACTGACGGGCAAAGCACCCTTCGAAATAAGCCAATTCCAAACGTTATGACTGGCTGGTAGTGTCCGCCATGCAGATTTTCGATGCACTCTAGCCAACGGCCTGTCCTGAAAGTCACTCTCACATATGAGGAGTACCAATTCTCTTCTGAGTGGTACAATACAGTGAAACACATACTGTTGCGCGAACTTGAACTTAGACCCTTCAGCAACCTGAACATGTTTCATGAGCATATAGACAGATTCCTCCCTTCCAGAGAATTTCTCTACCGCCCTTCTCAGGGATATCTTTGGACGATGCTGACGTCGCATTTGCGTTGCTCATCAATGGAGGGCAGGGAGTAAGACGCACGACCTATAATATGAGGGAGCGCCGCAAGAGCCACCAGATTGACTGAAATGGCCGTATCCACCACCATCAACCTGTTCATGGGCTCTCGTTCAACCACCTTTTACAATATGACCACTGTAATGATCATCCCAAAGCTCGTGACACTGAACAAACCTATAGGACGTGCCAGCTGTGCTTCCCGTCTTTGTCACGCACAGTTCCTGATTTTTCATTCTTCTTACCTGTTCCTCTGCCAGTCCACTCCGGCTGTCCTTGTTCGCCATTGTGTACGTAGGCATCACATTTCAACCATAACGACGTAGTAGTACAGTATGAATAAGATACGATTGTCGTGGTGTCCCTACTTGTCTCGCCTTCGTCTATCCGAAAATATTAATCAGAGGCCAAGTGAGACTAAGTGATTTAATTCTGATTGCTCCGAGCTGTCCCATGACAGATTTACGAGAAACGGAAAATAGAAAACCTGGGGAATGTCTGGGGCGTCAAAATGCCTGTCAACTGTCTGTCGTAGTTTCGAGCGCTGTTTCAGATCCAGCCGACGCGCAGTCGCATTTGGCGCTCAACCTGTCCAACGGGCCACGAAAGCAAACGTCCTCATCTACAGGATCGAACTCCGGGGCAAACGTACTGAGAGGTAGGCGAGGGTGTCCTGGCCCGTTCAGATCAGCCAGCTCTGACTTGCCTTTCAATAGTTTCTTCATGAAAAAGGGCATAAAGCGTGCGTTCTATTCTGTCCTCCGCTAGAGTGTCATAATTGGGGTCAAGCCGATTCGCAGCGGAAAGAATCACTTCCCAAATTGTGATATTATCCGCCATCGCAGGATACACGAGCTCGTCAAAACTGATCTCTGAAATAGTGTAAAAGCCGAAGGTTCCGGTTTGCGGCCAGACGGGAAGGGTCTGGTTGTGTCTCCGGAGAGTGTGTCCCGCTGTGAAAATAAACAGCGAGGCAACAGCAGTACGATATGGTTCAAGTGCTATATGGGATGCGACACCCCGAGGCGCACAGTAATGGATTCTAAAATAAATAAAAATAAATAGCGAGAATATGGGTAGCTGGGTAGTGGCCCCGAGTTGGCTGAGAATTTGACGCATTTCAGAGAACATAGCCGGACTCTGGCCTCGTGGAATATCCGTAAGTATGAGACACGGCAATATCCTGAGCGAGTGTCGTGGCCCTGCTGTCGAATCAAACAATTCGTTTTTGGATCCACGAATTGACCAGTTTGATCCCTGTTTTTGTCTCTCTGCCTCTATTAGTAACGGGCAGTGATATGTTTGTTTAAAACCAGTATCTCCACGCTGGAAAAGGTTCGACGATAGGAATTCGGCATTTGAAGTGATTGTCCTGTAGTCATGTAGTCAAGGAAGCAAGGCAACGGCCAACGTCTCTTGGCGCCTCTTGATAAGCGATGCCAGCGCATCCCGGTTAGTCTTGGACGCCCTCATTGGTGAGAAGTTGTTGGACTATGTACGTCCGAGTTCCAAGTGTGCCACATTCGGGTACACTCTTTTTGGTTTACTGTGACGTACTATATGATTTCATAGTCTATTAGTAAGTAGATTACTTGTAAGTACTATACAAGTGGGCTCGCGTCGAGCCCAGAACAAAGAGCGTTGAGGGGGATTTTCCCCAGGGGCATCCATGCCCCATCATTTTCTCGGGCTCTCGCTCGCGACTACTCCTCTGAGGCTCCTGTAACCTTTAACACCCATAATCTAACAACAGAAGTCAGTCACACTGGCGGATATCACAGAGTAGCTCTAGGAAAAACATAGGATTAATCACAAGCGCAGGCTCGATAGCCATCAAGTGCTTGTAGGTGACGGTGGAGAGAATAAGCGAAACCATGAACTGGTCATTTCTGTCTTCAACAGATGACAAACAACTATGCAGCCGCCACGTCACAGGAAGGATCCCTTCGTAACTCCCCTCGCCAATTGACCCATGATACGAGATTATCCTGTCCCTGGCGAATGAGCGAATATTCCACTCTCCGTTTGTCAAGAAAAGTCGAGATCGCCAATGGGAGTACGTCTGCAACATTGCCGGACTACCTACAACGACTCTAGGCGTCAATTTGGTTTCCCGCCTCGGACAGACCTATGGCAGACACGAGTTGATCACCCCTGGGATCAGGGCCACGCCTACTGATTGCTGGCAGAAAGTTCACAACTGGTACTCTGATGACCAAGCACGTTCCCGCAGAAGTTTTGTATGTGTCCAATATTTGAGGATATTTTACTCATCTCGCAGTTCTCTTAACTACGCATACCCTCGGAATTTGAATGATGTGTCTCAACCCATTTGTCATCCTGCTCACTGCCATGATGAACTTGCTGTGTCTCGCCAGACTTTCTATCAGGTTAAAGGAACTAAGAAACGAACATGCGTAGTGTGAGACAGGGGTAACCCTCGGGTATATCAAGCCTACCCGTACCCTTACCCGTAAGAACCCTTACCCGCAGCCACGGGTCGCGGGTTTGCACGGGTAGGGGCCTTAACCCGTCGGGTAGGGGTCTTGACCCGTCGGGATCGTGGGAACACAACACGGAATCGGACATCCAAGACATTGGACTCCCATCAATAAAGTCGGACATGTTGTTGGACTTCAGTTATGTACGTCCGAGTTCCGTTCCAAGTGTGCCACATTCGGGTACACTCTTTTTGGGTTTACTGTGACGTACTATATGGTTTCATAGTCTATTAGTAAATAGATTACTTGTAGTACTATACAAGTGGGCTCGCGTCTCGGTTCACGCGTTTTTGAAGGACTTATCAGATTAGCTGGTCATTTATCGAACACTGTACGAAAAGGGAAAGGTCTCGTGGTCACATGACGCGAGCCGCAGCTGGGTGGTCGAAAACACGCGCGCAAGGGTTTTGTGTCTTCTGCAGAACCCTGGGTTCAGTAGATAACGACCCTATGTTGTAGATAAGACCTCTCTGTGTAGTATATAAACCCCATGTTGTGAGAGGACGAGCTCCAAGCTCGTTCTCCTCGTGAATATCAGGCTTTCGCACCTTTTCCTTTGTGTGAACGCTTTTAGAGGGCTTCAGGAAGCAACCCAGACTGCTATAGTGTCTGGGATCAATATAGAAAGCTTTCATTGCTACTAGAACTAGTACAGTGGTTCGTAGAGTAAAAACGCGGCCACTTTCAGTCTCGCCCGAGAACCCTGAAATCCGAAATCCGAAACGCGTCACACGAGACGCGTCACACGAGTCAGTGACACGCTGACCTGAGCGTGACAGCTTGGTCGAGCCCAGAACAAGTGTTTAGGGGGGTCTTCCCCAGGGGCATCCATGCCCCATCATTCTCTCGGGGCTCTCGCTCGCGACCACTCCTCTGAGGCTTCTGTAACCTTAACACCCATAATCTAACAACAAGGCTGAGGCTGAGGCAGCTCAGATTGGCAGCACGGGCGCTTTGGAATGGATTCCAAATGTGGCATACCTGCAGGAATTGCGGGTAAGGGTACGGGTTGGTCGGGTAAGGGTCAGGGTCATGATGTCATGACCCGCACCCGTACCCGCACCAACCCGTAGGCCAAACCCGGCGGGTATGTTGTACCCCTGTCCAACACTAAACATGCGAACGCCACTCGTCAAATCATAGGCAGCTATTCACATGCGGGTCCTTCTCGTATCATATGAGAGCTCACAGTCAATTGAGTACGCGAAAATCAAGCATCTGCTTATCACTGATAGGCCCGAGTCGTGGGCAGCAGACATTGAGTCCACTCCTTGTACAGATTACTATTTGATATGCTCATGGCGTATCCAGGCCGTCTCAAGGTGTCTCACGAGAGTTCTATCGAATTTGGCCTCGAGGGTGAGGGCTCACGTACGCCGCTACCGCTACAAACCCCAGTATTGGCATCATCTTAGGAGCCTCGACCTTCGAAAGACGCCGTGTGCAGCACACGCATCCCCAACAATACCATAGACTAGTCAATCAA
>QFEA01004731.1:0-14934 GCA_003315975.1 Lactifluus echinatus
CCCTGGCAATTCATGAACGAGGCCATGACAGGCCCCTAATCTCTGTGAAGAATCGTTCATCCCTTCCTGTACACACACCGCCTTGTGAGTGATTCGAATTCACAGCCAACACAGCCCCCTTTCAAGTACTATATGATCGGCCATTCAATTTACCGTACATTTTCTCTGGGCAGTCACTCCCTGCCGGTAAACAGTACTAGTACCGCACACATCCACCGCCCTGAAGAGGGACTGACTAATCTGTCAAGGAATTGAATTGAAATGATCGCGACTGACGCCCGAGATATATAGATATATAGTACCCCTACAGTACCATTACAGTACATTACTATCACTTCTCGGATCATTGCGACCCAAGGTGAGCGGGAGTTTCTGCCAATGAGAGGGATCCCCTCCCTCGATAAGTATGCGGTCGACATGTGGAGAAAGACTTTTGAAAACCAGCGTTCTACTTCTACTGTATTCGTTCTGCTTCTGCTCCACCGTTCTCCACCGTTCCGAACGGATCTGATCCCGTGAGATCACATGTACGCTTCAAGTTGAAGGTATCTAGCTAGATCTGAACTCATTCGCAAGAGATCAATGAGAGGTAGAGGCCCTCGGGCCAGGGATCCGAGTCGAGTCGGAGGACGAGGCGGGCAGCCCTGACTGGTAGTTATATATCAATATCAACCCTCTGTACCCGGTACCCGTCCCTAATCACTCGACAGCGAGCGGGCGCTGTGCCAATGTACTCTGGGCTGGCGCTTTGACCTGATTTCAAGTTCGCCCATCAACTCCGGCACTGTAAAGTACCTGCATTGAACGTTTCACGACGACAGCGCGTGTCTCATTACTGTACCGTTCACTTTACAAATGGCACATATATTTCCGCATGGGTCTAAACGGCGCGCGGTATATGCTACGTGTGTACAGTGTGTCTGAAGATCCATTTCCGAATCTCCGAGTAGTACCGACTATTTCCTCAAGGCCTCCAGCTCCAGGCTTCAGCGTTCAGCGCTTTGGCTCCAGCCATCAGCATCCGTTCGTCCGTCCAGCGCGCCAGTCTGAAACTGAAACCAGGTCCCCCCCCACCGCAGTCGCACGTATGACTCCAACCTCATACCTCCAACCTCATACACACCCACTCACGCATGTGCCACCTCTCACGAACCCACGTCCCCCCAATCATTTCACTTGGCCCGACAAAGACGGAGTTGATTTATGATTGGCAGGTCACGCCAGTCCAACCACCTGTCCTGCTGTGTGGACTTTGCGCGGTTGGATAGGCGGTAGTAGCCCACTGTTAATGGTAATCGCAGGTCACGGTCCAGGAACCCTAGGAGAGCCATCCAAATTTGGTGTTGTTCTTCCCTGACCTGGGTGACAGGTGACCCCTGCAGGTTCACGTCATATGTCATGTGTCAGCTAGGCTCGCCTCGGCTGGGCTGGGACGAGACCGAGAACCCGTTGGAGAATTGCTTCCAACACAAAGAAACAAAAAAAGCTGTCTAATATTGTACATTCCAAGAATTAGGACCTATGACACATCAGAGACAAAACATGGACGGGGAAAAAAAAGGCTACGATTGTTGAGCAAAGCAAGGTTTTATTGGGGAGAGGGGGGAAATTGGCATTGGCGACTGGGAACGGGAATCAGTGTCCGAGGGCAATTGATATACAGCAAAAAAAAAAAAAAATTGAGAGGAATCCGTGAGGGAGAGGAAAAGTCGACAAATTGGGGGGGGGGAAGAATGGTAAGCAGATTATGTGCACAGGTATCAGCGTTTTCAGATGAGTGAGAAAAAGTCTTGAGTGCTCTAATCCTGGCGACGCCACAAAGCGAATTGAACGAGACGCATGAAGACGCCATAGAGTGGAAGGATGACATGCACGACACGAAGTAGAGTAGCCGGCCCAATAAAAGTATGAGCATGGATCAGCGCACGCGTGTTTGGTTCTGGTTTCGGAGCCAGTGCGGCTTCCTGTTCCTGCTCCAGCTCTGGTTCCGGCGGATCTACTTGCAGTCAACTGCTCTCCGCCTCAGCTTCTGCATTGTTCTCGGTGACCTGGACCCATGTGACGCCTGCGTCGGAGGGTGTATCCGCGCTCTTGCTGTCGCTAGCGTCGCTAGCATCGCCCGCATTCGCCTGTTCCTCAGCAGCCTCGGAGTCCGCAGAGGCTGGCGCAGCATTCTCATCGTTGACAGGTTCTACTACGGAATCATCCGTTGCCTTTGCCTTCTCCTTGTCTCCTTCCGCTGCACTGCTCTCCTCTTCCTCTGCTTCCTTTTCCTGAATACACGTGTTTAGCAACCTTTTAACACAAGCATTCGACACCCATGACGCACCTCTTTTTCCAGCTCACGCTCTTTTGCTTCGCGCTCCTTCTTGAGCTTTTCACGCAACTCACGCTCGGCTATGACCCAAGCCGCTGCTCCCTCAGCTGCTGCCTCCGGACGGGACTTGTTTTTAAGGAGGTCTGCATGGCGACGCAATTTGTCAGCAAACAGCCACAGTCCGGCACGCACCACAATCGGAAACCAATCATCAAGCCGGTAAGTAAATTGTACCGTAAGGGTGTGATAGCTGACCAGTGATCAAGCCACATCCGAAAAATGATTGAACACTCACAGCCTTGCAGGGCAGCAACACTAAAGCCTTCATCCGGGATCGCGTCCGCGAACTGCTTCGCAAGCTGCGCTAGACGCGCAGCGCTGAGGGGCGGTGCCACGTGGGCGCATGCGGCAACATGTTCTTCAACCGCTGATGAGATTTCGGAGATTTCGCTCTTGGCGCCTGCGCGTGAGCTAACGCTTTCACTTCGGCGACTCCGGCTACCCGCCGGCGTAGGTGATGACAATGGAGACACGGAACCGGAGCGCGAGGGCACGGATGATATGCCTGAGAGTGCTTCGGAGAAGAGTGAACTCAATTGGCTCGTCGCTGGAGAGGAAAGTGAGGGCATCTCGAGTGCCTCTAAATCGTTGTCCGAGTCAAGATTCAAGGGTGCATCCGCATCGGAGGAGGGGAAGAAGTTGCGGAAAAGGTGCTCGGCCTGATATTTCGAAGCGTTTTTGAACTCAATCCACACGTCCATGCGACCAGGACGGCAGAGTGCGGGATCAAGTTGCTCAAGGTGATTGGTTGTGCTGTGAGGGATGAGTCAAACCAGTCCGATAGCGAGCTATTAAAAAACAACGTACGCAAAGAGAATACGCCCTTCGGCGGCAGCAACACCATCGAGAGCATTGAGCAACCCGCTGAGCGTGAGCGTGTTTACATCTGAGAGATTTTCTTTGTTTCTATTCCGCCGGCTCCGGCTGCTAGAGCTGCTGGTCGACTCGTCCTCATTATCAGATTTGGACTCGGATTTCTTCTTGTCCTTATCCTTATCCTTGTCCTTGGCGCGCGAAACCGAGCGAGTAAAGGCGGCGTCAAGATCCTCGAGTAGGACGATGCAGCGCGAGGGTACGCGGCCCATCAGCGTGGTGAGGGTCGAGTCATTTATCCAGGATGACGATAAGGAGACGACGTAGATGTCGAGCATGAGCTCGCCGGCAAGGGCGTGGATGAGCGACGACTTGCCCGACCCTGGAACGCCATATAACAAATAGCCACGACGGAAGGGGATGCCCCGGTCTGCATACCACTGTGGTATGGGGGAAAAAAAATGAGCTGACGAACCGTCGTAAAATTAAGATAAAACCTGACCTTTTCGGACTTGAGGAAGTCCTTTGCATCAGCTACGAGCATCTCCTTGACGCCCGTGTTTAAGACGATAGAGGACAAGGGGCGTTTGTGTCGCGAGTCTGTGTAACGCCAAGATCCATACGAGTCGGCAAAGTATATTTGAATGCGGTGGACGGCTTCCGCCTCGTACTCCTTTTTCGCTTGAAGGACGAGTTGTTTGAGTATTGTATTGCTACGGGCAACGACGCTGCAGATTGCCGACGACAAAAAAAGGGGGTGGGGTTTACCCCGAAGGGGAGTTGGGATCAGCCCCCAGTGAATGCGAACGGAGGACAGAGCCACGTGGGTGGCGCGTACCTGATGGATAACATCTCATACCCGTTGGACTTCCGTCCCCGTCTTACCCGCAGCCAGTGTCCGCGGTAGAAAATGGTGTGGGTTGTGTCTGACGTAGGCTGGAATACGACACGCATCCGCGTTTTCCCCGACATCTCATCGTCGGCACCATCCTCATCGGTAAATGAGCCGTCCGACTCGCGGTAGCCGTAGTACCCTGGGGACGAGGAATTCGTCGTTGTTTCAAACTCACGCGAACGTTGCCACTCTGGTCGACGGGACAGCCACAGCATTAACCACTCATACGGGTAGTCTTCCTCGGAGAAATGGGCGGTCAAGAAGAACGCTTGTGGCGGTGCAAAGGTTAGCAAACACAGCACGTCACATGGCGTCGAAAGCCTGGGGCGTGGCGATGACTCACAGTTGACGAACGACGACCTGTGAAAAAAAAATAAAAAATAAAGGTTAGAGTGAAAGGAGAGGGAAGGTGAAAGAGGAGCTTACCATGCAGAGCTGGAGATGCGCCTTGCTGTCTCAACTGTTCCACCGAGGACGACAAGTTTCATGCCGTCGACAACGGAATTGCTGGCAACATTGCCGACGAGAGGCTGAACGAGACTCTTGAGTGCCTCCATTGGAAGAAGAGGAGGAAGAAAAGAGAAGAGAGTGGGGGGAAAAGGATATTTGGGGAAAGGGGATTTATAAAGAAGAGAGGAGGGGATATTAGGATGATGTGATACGGAAGCGCGGGAGAGGCCAGCGGTCGAGTCAACTGAGCGAAGGTGAGGGGTGTGTCCCCTTATACTCCCCCTGGCGCTTACTGCCTTACCTAACTCCGCACTAGTCATTCGTTACAGTTACAACGTAGTCTAGTCTACTACTAATCACTAGCACTAACCACCCCCCAGATATAGCCCATCCACCGCAACATGTGCCTGCCATATCCCAACCCGTCGCACAGCTCTAAGCATCCCCGGTGCAGGCACAACCAGTAGCAGCGATACTGGCACTACCACAACCAGCACTAACGAGAGCAGTATCGTAATTCCCGGTTTGATTACGAGGAAGTAAAACAGGGCTTGATATGAGGTTGGATCCGTGAACTGGGACGCAACCCATCACACATCAGGATCTACACGTGTCTGCGCCACCGCGCTGGACAATGGTCGTACTCACCATTGAAAACGAGTTGCGATAGAACGACCGCTCATCCCGGGTTCCAAACCCCGCCTCGACTTCTTCCGCTGTCGGCATCCGCACACGCGTAAATATAGGGTATACGTGGCCATCGAGTGGATATGCTAATGGGCCATGGAAGGTACTCTGCAGAGCGACCTGCGAGGCGTAAGAACCACACCACCGAGCCGTGCGCTTGGAAGGCCAAACGCAGGTAAATCGAAAATGATGCTCACCTCGCCACGCGCTAGCGCCCTTGCGCCAAGGAGATCGAAAAAGCATAGCACAGCACCGAGTGGGAGTGCGACGAGCAATATAGTTCCTAACTACGCCGTATGAATGTCATTGCTATGCGTATCACAATCCCAAGATTTTTGCCTACCAGTGTAAACACGAATAGATAGATCCATGCGAAAAGGGCATAGGGAAAGTTAAAAATTAAGAGGTGCAACAGCGCAGACCAGTACGCGCGGCGACTGAGCGGGCGAAAGTAGTGTCGCCAACTGGCACGACACCCTCGCGCTCTTCGTCGTCCAAGGCCATGTGTGTTCGTAGGGTGGTCGGTGGGCAGAGTGCCGTCCGCAGAAGGAGGATGATGGTGCAGCGATGTCTCGTGTTCGTCATCATCCTCGGCGTCCGAGTCGAGGTCCATGCGGAAGGCAGAAACGACGGTTTGAGCGAGGCTCGGCGAGACACTCGCTGCGCTCGAGAGCGACATGGTACGGGGACGGCGTGCGGGCGAGGACACACCGCCGAGCAAAGGCGTCGCCTCGTGTACATGTGCGTGAGTCGAGCCGGGGAAAGTGACGATGGCCTCGTCGGAATCGGCACTACTCGCCTCGGCCATTGTGCGTCGTCGTCTGTACCGACGATCACGAGAAGGATACGGGGGCGGTGGGTCGTGTGGCACGTTTAGAGTTTCATCGGGCACAATTGCCACGGGTGGTTCTGGTGACATCGGGTTCGGGTTCGGGTTCGGGTGTGTTCACGCCCGTGTGTTTTTAGTTTGAGGGGGAATGAAGGTGGGAGCGTGGGGAGCAGATAAGGGAAAGTGGTCGTGAGTCGTGTTTGGCAACGTCACGGAAAGGCGCAAAGCTGCAGCGTTGTATGGCGAGATAGATAACAACAGTCCATGGACGTGGCAAGGCGCAATCCGCTGCAAACTATGACACTGATATCTCATTGTCGTGCCCCGCACCCCGCGTATCATACATAATTTAATCGAGCGCACCGCCCGCGGTCCGACACTACTTCAGACTTCAGCCAGAACATGTGCGGCAGGTTCGCTCTAGCTCTCCAAGTGAGCCTTCCCAGCCATACCCGTCCTCTTCCTTGTCTCTTACACACACTAGGCTGACCAAGTCGAGCAACTTGATGGCTACCCTGCACTCCGCGTCGAACAGTGGGTTCACAGGGACCGCTATGTGCCCCGCTACAACGTCGCGCCGCGCACCCACGCGCCCGTTATCCGCCGTGCGGAGCCCACAGCACCCGCGCTCGTGCTGCACTCGATGAAGTGGGGCCTTGTGCCGCACTGGAGCAAGGCCGAGCCGCCCACACTGAACACGATCAACGCGCGCGCGGAGAACCTCGCTGAGAGCGCCGGCGGCATGTGGGGCGGCATCAAGGGAAGGAAGCGCTGCGTCGTCGTCGCGCAGGGGTGCGTGCGTCCCCACTTCCGTATCATTCATGCGCGTAATGGCGCTTTGCAGGTATTACGAATGGCTCAAAAAGGGCTCGCAGCGTATCCCGCACTTTACGCGGCTCAGGGATCGGCGGCCCATGCTCTTCGCCGGGCTGTACGACTCGGCCACCCTTGAGGGTGAGTAGTGCATGCCGATGCGGGACCTTCATCGAATTTCATCTGACGTCCTGTTGTTTGTTGCTGGGGCAGGCCAGTCTGAGCCGCTCTGGACGTTCACGATCGTTACGACCGCAGCGAGTAGCGGCATGACGTGGTTGCATGATCGCCAACCCGTCATCCTCACCTCCCAAGAAGCGCTTGACCGGTGGCTCGACACGTCCACGCAGACCTGGGATCCCAAGCTGAACCGTCTGTTTGAGCCGTACGACGACACAAACGCTCCGTTGGAATGGTGCGCGTCCTCTTTCTCCTCCTCACCCTTTGTCCTATCACCCTTCTGGAACGCTACCGGCACACATTGACACATCCGTGCGCGCGCACACACATACAGCTATGTGGTGCCTCAGCAAGTCGGAAAAGTGGGCACCGAGTCGCCGACGTTTATCGAGCCCGTGCAGAAGCGCAAGGACGGCATCGAGGCGATGTTTATGCGCCAGTCAAAGTCCAAGGTGAAACAGAAGAGCGAACCGGACACATTGTCGGCGCCTGAGATTGCTGCCTCTCCCTCGACGGAGAGGACCAGGGGCAGTAACAAGAGGAAACGCGAGAGTTCCCCGGGTGCTACCACCGCCACGCCATCACCGCCGCCACCAGCGAAACATATCAAGGCTGAAGATCCGGATATACCCGCGGCCGTGGACGTCGATGCGGTGGATGAGATGAACAGCGACATTGAGATTCTCCCCAGTCCTGGGCAACCGGTTCGTCAACGCTCTCCCACCCTGTTGTACGCGCGAGCGCCTGGGTGGTATGATAGTGCGTTAGTCTTTTCAACTCACCTGCCTCCCTGCCAGAGCACCACAAATCCGTCAAAGGCGAAGAGAGAAGAACTTGTCAGTTCTCCGTCGGGCTCGCAACAGCAGCGACAGGTGAGTCGCACGAACATCGAATTGCTCCACAGCAGCGCTCTCATTCTCGATGTGACCCGCCATCCCTCCCCCCATTTGGGTCTTTCAGTCCTCCTCCCAATCGATTCCCAAGAAGAAACTCAAAGTGCGTCCTTGACCAACTTGTGGCGATTTTCTTTTTGTTCTGATTGTATTGTCTGTTCAAAACCTCAGACTGCCACCTCTCCACGCAAGAAACCGGAAAGATCCGAGACGTCGTCCAAATCCACGGCCAAGATTACTTCATTTTTCGCCAAAACCTAAGATTTTCTCCTTTTCTTCATATGTTTTGTTTTGTTGCTGTTGACTTGTACTATTGTATGTGCAGATTCCCTCGTCCTTTGCTGTGCTCACCACCTACTAGTGCTAATATGTATCATACGGATCATATGGGCGTGTCTCTGGTTGTCGCGGCGGTCTGGGCTCGATCAGGTTTGTTTTCTGAGGCGTTGGCGGCAGCTTCGTGGGCCGCAGCAGATTTCGAGACCGAATGGCAATGCTATGGCTATGGAGAGTGATGTTCGAGTCAGCTTGCATCGGATCACAGTAAGAGTTTGCTACAGCCACAGGACGAAACATTAAAACAAGCTCAGTCACAGCTGCAGGTGGCAGTGGTTGAATTAATATTCTCGTGATCAACTATCGTACACTACCACCCCCCGACTATCGGGCCCCGCGGTCCTCCGCCTCCAAGTTCGAGCTGTGAAGTGTCTTGGAAATTTCATCATCGTAGCTTCGGCTCGGTTCTCAGGAATGATGAGTGCGTGCACTGTCTAAGGTTGTGGACAGGCAATATAACCCGGTTTGTACTTGGGCGTCTAATGCTGTGTCAGTCATGCTGCTCCTCTTACTTCTACCAATCGTGACCAGCCGCCAAAACGCCGCATCGGTGCTGCAGGTTATTCTGGCTGGCTGCGATCACGTCAGTTCGTCACGACATGACTTCCTTGGCGAACGAACGGCGTGTCGTCAGGTATGCTGCGTATGGACATCCCCTGTGCGAGCCAAGTCCGGGGAGCTAGACTTTATAGTCCACCTCTTGGCAGAGCGTGGCGACAATCATGTTGGTTACTGTTTACCTACACAAAGGGCTGTGCCCTGCATCCCGCGGCATGGCCATCCAACCCATAAAATGTTGGATATACCAGGAGCATCCTGAGCCGTTTATCCAGAGTTTGCTATGACAGCGGCGTGCGCGGACTCGGACTATTATCGTTCTACTCGGATCAACGCGAAGCCCACTATGCTGATGCACCCTGAGACTACTATCGTACTTCAGATGTGTAAACTTTTCCCCGCCGCCGCTATACCAGGCCGGAAGAACTTTCAGCAAGTCCCTTTTTTCCTATTGCGACACGAGGAAAAGATGGGGCCGTAATATTATCCCTTCCAGGACGGCCCAGCGTGAGGACGCTGTCTTGGCCGCTGGATAGCCGGACATATGACGTGCCGTTCGCCTTGGTAACCGAAGAAACTGTCCCGGTCTCTACGATTAATGATGCTTTGCGTAGTGGACCCCGCCCTGACACCAGGCCTAAGTGACGCATTGAATTCAGAGAGCGGTCTTACATTGGGTGCTGATGGGAACTCGATGGTATGTGAACCTGGAGTATAACGGCTTCTCATGACATCGGTATGATCTCGTACCTGTCACAATGCATATTTATCCAGGTGTGGAGGGTCGTCCGTATCTTTGGCATATTACCACGGCCACTCCGAGGCGCGACAGGACCAAATCCCAGGCTGGACGGGCGCAAATAGTGTGCCAGACATGGAACTCCTGTCAATATTTGCTGTGTCAAAGGCGAAGTTCTAGTAGCCTTCGTCTGAAATTTCAATGTGGCGGCGGATCCTTATTCAACTGCATTCCACTCAATTGGAAGGGGCAGGTGTTATGTTATATTCGTCATTAGCTCCCAAGTGAGATTCAACACCTACCTGGGGATGCATTCGGTAGTGCTTCATAGGGGTTTGTTTGTACCCGTAGGCGCAAATCGATGGATTCGAAACAAAAAATACCGATTCATTCCCTTTGTGGGCCTGTTATTCGATTTCGCTATGAATGATGACTATACATATATATTTTGTGGACGTCTCCATAGCTTGACGACACGTGACAATCAGGCATCCATTTCCATTTCTGTTCGTCTTTCTCACGACTGCAGATGAAGCTCCTTTTTTCAAACTTTCAAACAACCAACTGGCTTCATATAAGTGAGTATGACATTTACTGTCACATCTGCCACTGTTGGAGTTACTGTACTTCACAGGCGGCGCGCGGTTGCCTGGCCTATATTTGAGACCATTCGTCATGGAATTTACTGCACTTAGTCAAAAGAGGGCTCTGCTCTGGATGATGAACGATTAAACGTATTTCCGCCTATGTCACAAGGAACTCCTCTTATTGATAAAGGGACGGAGCTGCTGACCAGGCCCGGTCAAGTTCCAGCACAAAGACTCAGACTGGCGAAGCGAATTTGTCGATGATGCTCACAACGCTGTCATTGAAAAGTAAGACACCGGTACGGTCCAAGCACCGACAGACATTGAGTCAACAAGGCCGAATGTGTAAGTCGAGGTGCGATGGCAGATTGGGGGCTGTTTACTGCACCAGCCACAAATGGCATATGCCTCGAGGACGACCTGACATCGCTACTTGTCAAAGCACCACATCTGGGCGCCACATCCACAAACGATGGCAAATGGCAGTCAATCAACAAAGCGAAATGGGACTACCTGTATATAAAAGCCGATATGGTGTGCGATACCTTCCACATCGCAATCTTCTATACTTTCAGCTGCACACTCTTGCGCTCCCTTGCTTACTTACCTCTTGAACTCTTTGCTCTCGTCCTTCAATTGTTCTCACAATGTCCAACGCTTCCCCCCGCTATGAACTCCGCACCAACGTAAAGGCCAGGCTCGACAAACGCATCAATGACATGGTCAATGCACTAGGAGGACCGGAGAAAGCTGCTGGAAGGCCAAGTGCGACTGGCCAAGGCATTCACATACTGTTCAAGTCTGATGACGCGATCCCGCCCACACCCCGTCCCCGTCCCTCTACCCTCACCCAAATAACAGAAGATGTTGGGATGGTTTCGTCAGAGAGTGAGTCCGAGTCTGATCTGGATTCGGATATGGACTCGCCAGAGTCGGGATCAGGCTCGGATGTGGGCTCCTCAGGACCGCACACTCCCTGGCAGGACAACGTTTCACCCTCTTCCGCCCTCGACACGCCAAGGCTCACCCGGAGGACGGAGAACAAATTAGCCAGAGGCTGGGAAGAGGGGACAGACGCATCGCTAGATAGGAGTGCCGCGGACAGCATTGGATCTCTCGCAGAGCGTCGCAACGTCCACCCCTCGGACTCCAAAAACGTAGACGCAGCTCGTCGTCGTGTTGCGGCGCGGCGGAGGGCCGAATCCAGACGGATAGAGCTAGAGCTAATGCGGAAGCGTCGCACGATGAAGGCTTGGCAACTCCGGCAGTGCGCCGCAGACCTCGAGCGCGACACCGAGCAAGAGGTG
Source organism: Lactifluus echinatus (assembly GCA_003315975.1). Taxonomy (NCBI): domain Eukaryota; kingdom Fungi; phylum Basidiomycota; class Agaricomycetes; order Russulales; family Russulaceae; genus Lactifluus; species Lactifluus echinatus. The sequence continues at coordinate 11,465 of QFEA01004731.1, forward strand.
GCGCGCATGCTGTGTGAGATAGGTGGGGACTCCGGACCAGGCGCGGCGGACCAGCATACGGATGCATCCGATCTGCGATCGAACTATTCCTACACACCGACGGAGCTGCTCTCGGACAACGGCGAGGACACGCTCTCCAGCGTCGGGAGCCAGTGGCTGGGGAACCGTGTATCTCCAGCTGCAGGCCTTGAGCGCGAAAGCGGGCCGATTGCCATGGACGAGTGCGCAGATGGATCCGGATCCGATCTGCGTTCAAACCATTCATACACTCCGACAGAGCTGTTGTCGGACCAGGGTCAGGACGCGCTCTCAATCGTCGGAAGCGAGTGGCTCGAGAGTCATCGTGTGCCGTCCCCAACGCCGACCATTACCGCGCCGGCACACCCGTCGGACGCCGTAGCGGGCCTTTCGCATCCCGGTCCTCAACTTGCCGCTACGACGCAAGAGCAGAGCCGCTCTTTGCGCCGGCAGCACGCCATCCAGGTGCCCTTGCCTGACATTCCATCAGTGCCCCCTCCACCACCGACTGAAACAACAACTGCTGCTGGCCACAATTTCGACGATTCTTACGTGTTGCTTAGAATGCGGGGGAAAAGGTATCGCGTCCGCATGGCGGACCTCGAGAGTCTTTACGGGGATTCCAATCTGACTGAGTAGCAGCTGGGAGTAATACCACGGACTTGGGCGTCGTAGCATTTATGAAATTCTCTGCTTTCATCTGATACAAGTCTAGGTTATGTCGCTTTGTCTTTTCTGCATCACATGGTGTCCTCAATATGTTTAAATGTAAAAAAAACATTGGTTTGCTTAGTATCGACGCGCCGTTTTGACGTGAAAAGGAATGGATCTAGAATTATCGCCCATTGGATTCGAGTCACAGCGCAGACGGGCAATCAGTGTTAAATAAAGGTGATCGGGTCTATATATTGTTGGGCCAGGATGATCAGTTGACAACAATGAGGGAAGATTACAACGTGAGGATTGTAAGTGTTCTCGGAGCTTAAGCGGCTTCAAGTTGTATCATTCCCATCAAACGAATCACGCTTCGCACACAAAATTCGGACTGATTGCGACAGGCTACACGAGGTACAAGGTGAGTGACAGGGACGGATGGACGAGGGAGAGGCGTATAATCATGATACCGACAACGGATGCGGAGCGGCGAGACTAAATGACAAGCTGAGAGCCAGAAGACACCCTACTGTAGTGCAGTGGCGATGATGCGCCGTCAGCGGTCGCGGCATGTCTTGCCCTTTCCCCTGATCCCTGATGACCCTGCCCGGGTCCTCGCCTACCTGCTGCTGTAACCTACGCGAACACGGAACGCCGGCCTGAGTAAGGCATCTCCCCTTGACAGTGACAGCGCCGCCTCAGGAGATTATTACGATGATTACTTCACACGGAAGCGGGGTGTAAGCGAACTCAAGTTCCGTTGCACGCGGCACATGTTGTATTTGTGGCAGTGAAACTCCGAGGTGACCGCGAGGAGATCTCGTCTACGCGATGGATGACGTAGGTCCAAACACGCTCTAAAAGGCAGTTGTGGCATCATTTTACGAAAGAAGCGATCATGACCATGACACCAACTGGTACCGGGCTGTGCCTGTCGCTTTGTGGCCAAAGTCAAAGTTGGTCAAAGCACAATCCACAAACCCGAGATGCGTCTACAATAGTGGTAGATGCGTAGCCAGTCAAAAAAGCGAGGGTGACCACGAATATTTAAAGTGATTTGTTCTGCCTCGTCGTTGCCGTCGCCGTCTCAAGCACAAGCAATAGTGTCAGCACAAAACTTCCCCAATACTCACTTTCTCTCCTCCATTCTTGCCTTACCGTCGTTGTTTTTAAAATCTTCTCGCGCCTCCATTCCCTAGTCTCCATTCTCTATTGTGACATGTCTTCCGCCCACCACTATAACCTCCGGCCGAACGTGAAGAGCAGGCTCGAAAAGCGCATCAAGGACATGGTAGATGCGTGCGGAGGTTCTAATGCAGTCCTAGGCAGAGCCAGCGCCACCGGCCATGGGGTGCATATCGTTTTCAGGTCCGAGGAGTCGCACATAGCCATCGCCAATTCGCGTCTCCGCTCCTCCCTCCGTCGCCCCGCTCCCATACCCACACCCCAGGAAGTGCAAGAAGACGTAGAGATGGGCTTGTTTGACAGTGATAGCGTGTCTGGGTCTAGTATGGACTCGGACTCGGACTCGGAGATGAGCTCGTCGGAGCACGGTCAGAGCACTTCCGAAGGGGACCCCGCGGACCCCCACACTCCGTTCCACAAAGGAACTGTTGCACCCCCATCGCACCTCCATGCACCGAGACTGCGGCGCGTGGAGGAATTGCAGCGCAAGAGCCTGCACCAAGAAGGGAGCGTCCCGTCCTCAGATCAGAGCGCTGTAGACAGCCTGCAACATCTCCACCAGCACCAACGCCGAGCTCTTCAACCCACCACGGCATCGCATGACCCTAAGGCCACGGCTGCGCGCCGCCTGGCGGAGCAGTTGCGGAGGCGCACCCAGATGAAGGCGTGGCACCTGCGCCAGCGGGCTGCCCAGCTGGAGAGCGCGGATGATGCGGATGACGCGCGGTTCTTGCGCGCCATGCACCAAGGCCAAGACCAGGACCAGGACTCGACATCGTCGGACGCGATGGACGACTCGGGCGCGGGCGCGGACGGCAGAGCTAATCTTTCGGGACCGTACGAGCCCATCGAGAGCAGCAACAGCAGCACCGACGATTATAGCGATGTGGACGACGACTGTATGGACGACGGTGAGCCTGAAGCCGCGCCTGCGGACGCGCAGCTCGTATTCAGGCGGAGGGGATGGCAGGAGAGCCCTCGATCCTCTTCCTCGCGGTCTTTGACGCCGGTGTCGCCGTCGACGCCCCGGACCACCGTCGACGCGACGATTATGATTGTGCCACAGACAGCGAGATTTCCCGCACACCGCTATGAGGATGAGGATGAGGATCTCTCTCCCTCCCCACCACGACTGTCGCCCCCTCCAACTGATGATCACATGGTTCAATATGTGGTGGTCACAGTGGGGACAAAGCGTTATCGTGTGCATGTGGACGACCTCGAGAGCCTCCTCGGTGACTCGGACATGTCAGACGAAGAATTGTAGTTGGACTCTTGGCTTGGAAGGGAAGATGATGATATATCAATGTGGACTTTGATCGCTTAAACCTTTTTTATTTGCGTAATCCTCAGCTGTTGCATCGATCACCTATACGTTTAGGTTTATATCGCCCGTCATCGTCGTCCTTTTTCTGTATTTTTATCATATCGTCATCCATCACAATGTCCTCTTACATGTTTAAATGTGAAGCGAGATCTCGCTTTGCTTATCGATGCCTTGCGTTATTTCGAGCTGAGTGAGACGTAAACTTCTGATTGGGCTAGTTGACGTATGAACGGGGAAACCAATGCCGAGTAAGCCTAAATTGCAGTCAATCTGTTGTTAAAGTAGG
>QFEA01004756.1:0-13517 GCA_003315975.1 Lactifluus echinatus
GACTCTGCTGCCGTCGGAGACACAATGAGGCGCGAGGCCTATTCGGTATTCGGATTAGCAGGAGCAGACGGCAGCGACAGTGACTCGACGGCCACACGCACTAGACATTTGCACTTTATTATATCACCTGCCATTATCAACCGCGCCGGCTGCCTTTATTGGTCAGGTCAGCCCCCATCTGCCATCGTCAGTGACCCAGTTGTGCAGCACCCCAGCGTTTGTACTTACACTTTAAGCTGGTTGCACTTCACAACGGGATGCAATTCGGAGTGTGGCGCTATGCACGCGCCAGATCACTGGCAGGTCCGGGTCGGTTACGAAACCCAGCTTGGCTCGCAGGTGAGCTAACACGTTTAGTTTTGAGCAGAGGAACTCAACCTACAGAGAAGAGGGCAGTGACTATCGAGATATATCTGACTTGCCAGCTTTTTTCACTGCCTTGATATTGGAGGAGAGTGGGCCCATACGCTAATCACCGTCTCCCCATTAGCAGGGGCTTTTTATACGCCGTACATATACTCTCTGCGGCTAGCTAAGCTCAACGCCCACTTCATCGTGCACAAGTGGGATCTTTACCGCGCTCAGAATTTGTGCATCTCCTGTAGTTTCGGCGCTAAATACGGCTTGGATGCGTGCGCCCTAGGATCGCGGATCGCGGATAACACGGATGTGGTGGTTTCGGGACGAAGTGATCCTACCTACCCCCTACCCACCAACACCAAAATGGATGCTTGGCACGTAATTTATGCAACTAGTATGGGGTGTCAGGGGGGTTCACTACAACGCTGTGAAATGGCTCGGAAATTACGAAACTGATAGGCGCTTTTGTCCGTTTGGTTGATCATCTCGTTGGCGGCGCTCCAAGACGACGATGGCCTTTTTTACCGGCTGGGGAGTTTGCACAGGCAGAGTAGGTACGGCATACATCAAACAAGTTTCGCCAGCCGCACCTACTTACCTTGCCACGTGCAGTGACCGGTTTTTCAAGGTCGCGTTGAGGAAAGCGAATATGTACTTGATGCTTGATTGATGTTCATCCCAATTCGGAAGGCAAGGGCGAAGATAGCCTATGTTGAAAATAGTAAACGTGATGAGGATACGGCCCACCACAATACACCCTACTCAACCTCTCAACCCCTCCCCTAACTCTAACTCCCCGAAGAATATTCTCCCTAGAATCTGCGAGTAACACCTCTATAGTTTATATGACTCTTCCACAAGAGCACGGCCAGGTGGTTTCAAATTCGTATGCAAATTTCCCTCACGCCACGTCGCGTCCACTATTGACAAATATTACCTCAGCCCAGGTCCTGAAAGCTCTGGAACAGGGTGCATCTGTCCCTTCCGTTTCATTGTATAATTTTGCTCAGATTATTTTCGTTGGACAGTGTTCAGGTCGGCGAACTCCAGCCAGGCTTGCTCCATCTCGAAGTGACTGGTACGCATCGCACTGATGCTACTTTAAGAATTTCTAACTCTTTCCCTTGTCAGTCATCAGCGCACATAACCTCCCGCGCGGTAAGACACTCCTTGGGAAGAAGAGGCGATATTATGCTGCTGTAACTGGTGGGCCGACAACAAAGCAGACAACGTCTGTGCGGTGCGTGGGGCAGCGCGTGGAATGGAATGAGGACGTGGGAGCCTTGTGGGAAATATCGTTTTTTANCCCATTTACAACTGAGCCTTCCGCAGTGCCGTAGAACCACATTCCCGGATAAAAGTGTCTCTTTATGCGGAACGGACCCTGCGGAAAGACTTACTTGTCGGAACGCATGAAACAGCCTGCGAATCCCAACCTGGTCCGTCTTTTCCCAAAAATTCTTCCTCATGCATCTTGCTGAGCAACGCACATGTAGAGCTTGCTATTGTTTTGGACAAGGACCACGGACATGCTGGACGTCCTACGGAGCAGGTAACACTGGTCTTAACAATCGCCGTGCCAGCGAACGCGGGTTCCTCACCGACCCCGGCCGTCAACACATCAAAGTCTGATTTAAACAACCCAGCTGCCAAAGCTGTTACACCACCTACCATCCAAGACCACGGTGCAATCACGCAACCCACGGCATTGGCTTCCCGTGTATCTCCCTTATCCCGGTCTCATGACATTCTCATTGCGAGTGGTACTGGTACTCCCGTAAGATCAGCACCGGACAGCCAGAGGGAGATATCAACTTCCGGTCTTCGTCGCGCTGAAGACGCTATCGATACTATGAAAACATGGAATAGCGCCGTTGGTACTATCAAAGGAGTGATGGATGTCCTTGGCCCGATTGCGGCAGTAAGTCCACCATCGCTTTTGCCAACCTTCGCTGACCCGTTAACATAACTTGCGTTCTTCAGCTCCACCCATTCGCCCAGTTGGCATGGAGTCTGCTCTCGAAGATCCCAGAGGTCTGTCTCCTTGCCTTGTTGAAGGATGTCGAAAGTCCATTCTTATTCACTTGGCCGCTAGACTCTGCTGCGGCAGGTTCAACGTGACGATAACATTCGAATACTACTCGAGGCGATACGCGAAGCATTTGATATCGAACAAGAGGCGGACATTTTAAAGAACCTCAGGCCAGAGTCTAGACAAGCAAAACTCCTGGAGAGCTTGCTGCAGTGCCTTTCCAAATCCCTTGACTTCATCGAATCGTATGCGAAGGATGTGCAAGTCGGTACGTCGTCTTGACCTTCTCGCCTTGGTCGTTGTGAACGCGTGACGTACAGGGAAACGCACTGTGAAGAATTTTTTTGGCGGACATGTCGATGACGAAATTGAAGGTTACAGCAAAACCCTCGCTCGACTCCGAGAGAATTTTCTCGCACATGCTGCCGTCACCACCGAAGTGACCGTGATCCAAATGGAGTTAGACGCAAATATTCGGGAAATACCTTACAAAGGAGGCTGGCGACTCAACGACGAGAAGCGTTGTCTTCCAGGAACACGCATAGATTTCTTGGGCTACATCGCCAAATGGGTCAATAATCCCGAGTCCGAACGTGGGCTCGTTCTCTTTGGTCAGGCGGGGACAGGAAAGTCCTCGATTGCACATGAGATCGCACGTCGCTTTGACAACGAGTGTCTCGGCTGTTTTTTCGCGTTTCTGCGGGAAGAGCGATCCAGCCGTGATACCTACAAGTTCTTCACGACATTAGCCCGCGATATGTCTGATCGGTATCCTTCGTTCAAAGTTGCGCTTGGGAGAATTATCAAGGACAACTCGTCTCTTCGTGCTACTCAAGACTATGCTACACTTTTTCAATCGCTTATCCTTGAACCACTCAAGGACCTGCGACCTGTTCACCCGATTCTGGTCGTCGTCGACGCGTTGGATGAAAGCGGAGACGCAAGTGGCACAAAAGGATTACATACATTCCTTGCCCAACACATTTCAGAACTGCCACCCAATTTCCGCGTACTCATCACGTCGAGGCCGGATATCGGAATCGAACCTGCGTTCGCCAAAGCTCGATCGATCAACATCATCCGGATGAGTGATCCCAGGCTGGCTGCCAGTACGGAACAAGATATTCACGCGTACCTTGGACACAACCTCCCTTCGGACGTGTTTGAGAAGTATGGCGTCCAACTGGCAAAGAAGGCAGAGGGCTTGTTTCAATGGGCAGCCGTTGCATGTGGATTCATCAATGACCCTCCCGAATCATTCCTTTTTAGCATGGAAAGGTGCATAGAGTATTTACTGGGACTGTCTATGTATAGCGATGGACAAGGTCCCTTAGACAACTTATACGAAAACATACTCCAAGAATACTTCAAACATCCTGGAGCACAGGGTTTATTCCGGTCCGTGATGGGGCAGATTTTTGCTGCAATCAAACCACTCTCAATCATTTCCTTGACCACACTGCGACGATATGCACCCATTGATGATCCCAAGGATTCGACTTCCGTTGCAACGATGCTCCGCCGCCTCGGTTCACTGTTGAGCAATGTCACTTCGTCTGAGCCAACGCTTCCAATCGTTCCTCTACACACATCATTCCGTGATTTCCTGACCAGTAGGAAGAGCCCTGTCTTCTATGTCGACCTCGGCGAAGCCCGCCGCCAGCTGGCGTATTCCTGCGTTGCTTTAATGCTTCATGAGCTGAAGTTCAACATTTGCGAACTTGAGTCATCATATCTTTCAAACAGCGATGTCTTGGATCTCGAACAACGAATTGCGGAACATATTCTACCTGGTCTCTCATATGCCTGCTTTTTCTGGGGCGATCATTTAGAACGTCTTGCTTTCGAACAGGATCTCTTTATGAACCTCCAATCGTTCATTAAAACTAAATTTCTGTTTTGGATGGAAATACTTAGCATCAAAAACAGCGTTGGCCTTGCTTCGCCGGCGTTGGCATCCTTGGGGAAATGGTTGGTGTCTGAATTACAGAAGGTGGGTGCGCTCTATATTCTAGTACGACATGTAGTGACTAGCGAGGGGAATGACAACAGCGTTCCCGAAAGGAGGTTGAGAACTTGTTGGCCTTGGCCAATGACGCTTCTGCGTTTGGGGCATACTTTGGTATGGCCATAGCAAGGAGCGCTCCGCATATCTATGTCTCTGCTTTGCCTTTCGTACCGACTTCTTCGCACATCGTCAAGCATTACCTTCACCTATTTCCTCGCACGATATCCTTAGAATGTGGGCAATTGTCTGATTGGCCAGCATTGGAGATGGTCATTCATGGTCACACCGATTCAATCACCTCTATCGCATTCTCTCCGGACGGGCAACGTATAGTCTCAGGCTCGGACGATGGCACGATTAGGGTGTGGGATGCCGTAACGGGAGACGTCACAGCGGGTCCATTCACTGGACACACCGGTTCGGTCAGCTCTGTCGGATTCTCGCTAGACGGGCAACGGATTGTCTCTGGCTCGAACGATCGTACAATCCTAGTATGGTATGCCACAACGGGAGAGGTTGCAGCGGGACCGTTCACTGGCCTCACCAAAGCGATCAGCTCTGTCGCGTTCTTGGCGGACGGGCAGAGTGTCATCTCGGGCTCGAACGATGGCACCATTTTAGTGTGGAATGCCACAACTGGAGAGGTCACAGCAGGCCCATTCACAGGATACACCGATCGAGCCAGGTCGATCGGATTCTCGCTCGACGGACAGCGCATCGTCTTAGGCTCGAAGGATGGCACAATTAGGGTGTTGAGCGCGACAACGGGAGAGCTGGCAGCAGGCCCATTCATTGGGCACACTGGGACGGTCTGGTCTGTTGGATTCTCGCCAGACGGGCAGTGTGTCGTCTCAGGTGCGGATGATAGTATGATTCGGGTGTGGAACGCCACGACGGGAGAAGTCATAGCAGGCCCGTTCGTTGGACACACCGACCGAGTCAGATCTGTTCAATTCTCGCCGGACGGGCAACGTATCATTTCTGGCTCGGATGATCGCACGATCTGGGTATGGAATGCTATGACTGGAGATGTCATAGCTGGCCCGCTCACTGGACACACCGATTGGGTCACATCTGTTGGATTCTCGCTGGACGGCCAGCGTATCGTCTCAGGCTCGGACGATCGCACGATTCGGGTATGGAGTGCCACAACAGGAAAGATCGCAGAAAGCCCATTCGCGGGACACACCGAAGCAGTCAGGTCGGTTGAATTTTCGCGGGATGGGCAGCGCATTGTCTCGGGCTCGAACGATCTCACGGTCATGGTATGGAATGCCAATACTGGAGCGATGGAAACAGGCCCCTTCACTGGACACACCCAGTGGGTTAGGTCTGTTGGATTCTCGCCAGATGGGCAGTATATTGTCTCGGGCTCAGACGATTGTACTGTTCGAGTGTGGCATGCCACCACGGGAGAGCTCGCAGCAGGCCCCTTAACTGGACACCTCGATTGGGTCAAGTCGGTCGGATTCTCGCCGGATGGACAACACGTCGTCTCAGGCTCGAACGATCACACGATTTTAGTGTGGCACGCTGCAACGGGAGAGGTGGCAGCAGGCCCGTTCATTGGACATTCCAAATTCATCACGTCTGTCGCATTTTCGCTGGATGGGCAGCGCATCGTTTCAGGCTCGAGAGATTGCACGATTCGGGTATGGAACTCCACAACGGGAGAGACCGCAGCGGGCCCGTTCACCAGACACACAAGACTAGTCACATCTGTCGCATTTTCACCAGACGGGCAGCACATTGTCTCAGGTTCAGACGACTGCACGATTCTGGTTTGGAATGCTACAACGGGGGAGGTCGCCCTAGGCCCATTCTTTGGACATTCCAAAGTGCCAATCGACTGTGTTGCATTCTCGGCAGACGGGCAACGCATCGTCTCGGGCTTAGACGATGGCACGATTTGGGTGTGGGATGCGACAACAGGAGAGCTCGCAGCAGGGCCATTCACTGGACACACTGATGTGGTCTGGTCTGTCGGATTCTCGCCAGATGGGCAGCGGATCGTTTCAGGCTCTGCCGATCGCACAATTCGGGTAACCAATGTCTCGACAGAAGTGACCGGGCAGACCCAATTTACGGACGACTTCCAGATCGATGGTGACGGCTGGATATGTGGAAGAGATGGCGAACTGCTTCTATGGGTTCCCTTGCCTCACCGGCGGTGTCTTCATCGACCTAACACTGTCTGGATTGCAGGTGAACATGAAACCCGGCTGAATCTCTCAAAATTCGTGGGCGGATTGAATTGGGCTCAATGCTCCCTATGACGCGACCATAAGGCCGGAGAAAGTTGATAGTGATACTATGTATACGTACTGACAGACAGGTCTTTATTAATGTCTTATTAAACTTGGTAGTCAATTTGGTGGATGGCTGTGTGAGACTGCGTAGCGAGTATGTTCCGGAACGCGGAACGGATCTTTCGGCTCTCACGTTCTAGTACTACCACTACGCTAGCGCTGAATATACCTTAACCACCGTTAGTCCCATGTTGCTTGCCAGAAGGACTCTTAGAACGTTGCCACTTTCGCACCGCTACCTCTCAGGCAGAGCTTCGACCGTCCTCAGCGCGTTAGATATCCCCACAAACCCGATCGAGCTACCTGGAGTCTACGACGGGGAATGGAAGGGATCTGGAGACGTATTTCAGAGCATCTGTCCGGCGACGGGAGAGATCCTCGCGCACGTCAAATCTGTAAAAGAGTTTATTTTTTTCTGTTGCTCGTCTTCCGGGGTTTAACTGATGTTTGGGGTGTGACTCACAGGCTTCACCAGCGGAACTTCATGGCGCATTAGAGAGGACTAGGGATGCCTATGTCTATTTCAGAAGTGTACCCGCACCCCGTCGAGGCGAAATAATTCGCCAGATACGTGAGGCTCTGGCCGCCAAGGTGCGTTGCATTGCCGTGTTTCGTTGAATCACTCAAGCGCGAATACACTCCTCACACTCGCACTTTCTTCGTGATTTCGGTAGCGCGAAGAGCTGGGTGCGCTCGTGTCACTTGAGATGGGCAAGATACGCACGGAGGGGGTGGGTGAGGTTCAGGAATTCGTCGACATTGTAAGTTCAGTAATAGGCCAGGTTCGTTTCTTATTTCACTCTCCTCGATGAACCTCCGTCGGGCAGTGCGATTACGCAGTTGGACTTTCAAGGTTGATGAATGGGAGGGTAGTCAGTTCGGAGCGGCCAGGCCATACCATACTCGAAGGCAAGCTTCTTTGTTCCTGTTCGCCACCGCCATCGCTGTTTACTCAACCCGCCTCTCGTGCACACAAAATATGCAGTCCCGAATCCTCTCGGCGTCCTTGGTGTCTTATCCGCATTCAACTTTCCCGTGGCTGTATATGGCTGGTAGATTTCTGTCTTCTTTACTTAACTTCGGATGAACGCATATTCCCTCAGGAATCTCTCGATTTCAATGGCAGCGGGCAACGCGACGATTTGGAAGCCTTCCCCCAGCACTCCACTGTGTTCCATCGCGGTGACCAAAATAATCTCCAGCGTCTTGGAGAAGAATGGTATACCGGGTGCCGTTGCTGGCCTCGTCACGGGTGGAAAAGACGTCGGGGAGGCATTGGTCCAGAGTCGAGAGGTCGACATGGGTGTGTGTATCACATTTATGATACAGCAGTGTCACTCACACTACAACCTCGACTATCCTAGTCTCCTTTACCGGAAGCGAGGATGTAGGCAGAATCGTTGGCAAACACGTCCAGTCTAGGTTTGGCAAAGTCTTGCTCGAGCTGGGCGGGAACAACGGTTCGCCTCGTCCTCTCTCCACCCGATTAAATATACTTGTGCTAAAAGTCACTTACCGATCCCATTATTGACGTGGACGTGGGGCCTCCGTTGCGCCTTTACCAGCCGCGATCGTGATGCCCGACGCAGACCTCTCCCTCGCCGTGCCTGCCGTCTTCTTCGGCTCGGTAGGCACGGCAGGCCAGCGCTGCACCTCCACGCGACGGCTCTTCCTCCACCGCATCATCGCGCCCGAGTTCCTCGCGCGTCTGCAGCGCCTCTACGCCTCCCTGCAGCCGGGCGACCCACTGGACCCGCTCGCGCTCCTGGGACCCCTCCACACGCGCGCGGCGCTGTCCATCTACAACGACGCGATCGCGGAGCTGCGCGCCGCCGGCGCAGACATCCTCACTGGCGGCAGTGGCAGCGGCGGGCGATACGGATACGACGCATCGGACCTGCCTCCGCCCCTCGACCGCGGAAATTTCGTGCGACCGACGATCGCTGTCCCCAAGGCGAAGGATTCGCCCGCGGCCGCGCCGGCCCTGTGGGCTGCGGAGCGCTTCGCGCCCGTGCTGTACGTTGCTGAGTTTGACGAGCTCGAGGAGGCGATCGCGTGGAACAATGCGGTGCCGCAGGGCTTGTCGAGCAGCTTGTGGACGCGCGATATGCGGAATGTCGGGAAGTGGATAGGCCCTGCTGGCTCCGATGCGGGCATCGTCAACGTGAGTTATTTTTTGAGTCACTATTATTTCTTTTAGGTCCTCGATTTTCGGACCTGCCTGGGCTAGTTGGTATCAATCATTGTTGTTGTTGATGCATTTTTGTTCCTCGTAGGTCAACGTCGGCACGAGTGGTGCGGAGATTGGTGCTGCGTTTGGTGGGAACAAGGTTAGTTTTACCCCTCTTCATCTTGGCTTGGTGGTAAACATCTACCTTTTTCTTTGTTAGAGTACTGGTTGGGGACGCGAGTCTGGTGGCGACGCTTGGCGGCAATATATGCGCTGGAGCGCTTGCACCATCAACTTTTCCGACGAGGCACCCCTCGCACAAGGTGTCAACTTCAATCCATCATGAGTGAGCATTGCCCCAGCCATATTCAGTTACCACATACACAAGCCAAACAAAGAGAGTTCTGCACAGTAAAAATGTTACATTTTCATTCGTGTAGTGCGAGTGTGTGTGTGTGTGTTTGTGTGTTTGTGCTGCGGCGGCGGAGGTGGACACATTACGGGGGCATACAGTCTACAAGAAAAGTTATAATAAATCACATTTACCATGCAGTGCGAGAGCCAGCGTGAGCGAATGAACGATAGATGATACAAATCCGCAAGCGCGAGGTGAACCCGTGAAAAGTGTGAGGATGACAGCTAGCAACGACGGAGAGAGGAAGAGGAAGAGAGAGAAAGACAGGGGTATTCGAGATACATAAGTGACGGGTAAGTAGATGGTTGATAGGGTGCGATATTCTGTCCGTTCTAGTTGAGGTACCCACGACATTTGGCGGAGCCGCAAAGACAAGGAATCTTATCTTGCTCGATTGGGAAGTGATAATCTATGTGTAAATCCTGTCAGTTTTTTGTAAAACTAAAAAAAAAGCGTAGGCGTACCGTAAGTAATCTCATCCCCGAGCTCTATGTCCTGCTTGGCGTAAATCACGATCTTCTTCTCACCATTGATCGTGATGATCTTGGCAGTACAATTGGGATCGCACGAGTGGTTGATCAATCGGCTGCAAGTAGTTAAGGGGAGGAGGGACGTTTCCAACGGCATGAATGAGTGCGGACATCAGCAGAATAAAAGCACACGTACCCGAGATTTCCCTTCTTCGTGGCATCAACCACCAAGTCCTCATCAATGCGGAACAAGTAGCTGCTGCCAATACCCTGCCGCTCGTACGCCTTTTCACGCTTATCCGCCACTTGCGCTCGAATTACCTCCCCGACGTACTCGATGACCATCTCCCCTCGTGAGATGCGCTCCATCGCGTACAAGCCCCAGTCGTGGATTGGCGAGCGTGCAAACCGGAGGTGCTTCTTGCGCGTCTGCAGTTGGTTGAACTTGATCGAAAGTTCCGCAGCGGCCGTCTCGCCCTTGGAGAGCGCCATCGCCCGCTGCACCTGGTTGATCTCTTCCAAGCCCTGTGCCTGTCGCCGCGCGTTGGCACGATTCGAGCGCGAGGACGTCATGGCGGGCTTGGGCTGTTGTGCTTGCGACTCGACGGGATCCGCCGACGCACCACCACGGTTTGCGTACTGTGCGACGTACGCGGATTTCTCGGCGTGCGAGATCTTGTAATAGCCTTCTGTCCGGGCCGAACCGGTCAAGTGGACGCGGAAGGGAGGGGGGGATTCAGGGTCTGGAACAGGCGTTGGCGCTGGTTCCGGAAGAGGTATGCCCATAGACTCCGCGAGCGCGAGACGGGCAAAGTACAGGTCTTCGTCATCTTCACAAAGGCCAGGCCCATACGGATTTGGAGGCGGAGTTGGAAGTCTAGGCTTCGGTTTGCGGGCAGGCGACTGCGGCGGTGAAACGGAGAGTCGATCGGTTGCAAAGTGAAGCTGAGCAATGGCGGGAGGGGTAAAGTCGTGGTTATCAGGCAAGACGAACTGATCGACAGGTGTTTCAGAGGCAGCCTTTTTAGCTGACCGCGACTTGACCTTAGACGTCCTCTTCTTGGTCTCTACCACAGGTTGAGACCGTTTCGTCGAGGTGACCGTGACAGGTGTCTCGCTGATCTCAACGAGTTCCTTGTCATCCATCATCTCCACCTTGGTCTTCTTGGCTGCAGGTACGTCCTCATCCTCATCTTTCACCAACGATCTCTTCCGTTCCCCTACAACAGCCGTGGGATGAACAAGAGCATTAGGAGGTGCAGGAGTGAGCAACTCCAGCTCTTCCTGCTCCCCGTCAGACTCGATCTCGGCGACTATTGACCGGGCTTCCTTCTTCCGCTTCTTCTTTGGTGGAGCGGCTGCCTCTGTCGGTTCGACAACAGTCTTCTCGTCGGCCTCAGCTCCAGTTCCGACTTCCGCCTCGGTATCTGGGACGCACACGGGTTTTGCCTCATCTCGCACGCGCTTATTCGCCTTCTTGAATGACAAACCCTTGAGCCCCGTGCCAGCTCCGAAAAGTGGAACCTCCGCTCCGGGCTTGCCATCTGCCACCGCAACCGCAACCTTGTTCTTGACCGCGGGCGTACTGCGCTCATGGTCGGCTACGAGTCGCCGTAGGCGCATGGATACAAGACGATCGACGATGTCCTTCTCAAGTAGTTGCCGTAGCTCCTTCCTGATTATTTGACTCGCCTCCTCTACAAGCTCCGCGTCGCTCCAACTCGACTTGGCCGTAGGCGCATGAGTAGATGAAGGTGGCGGGTGTACAGTTACTGTAACCGAATGGTGTGCAAGCGAACGCATATCGAGGACCATCGCCGCACGCCGCGCGATTCCAGACGCCTTGAAAGTGACATACCATCCGGTATGATCTCTCAATACCTATCGACGGAAGAGTGGAGACCCGATATGAGAGTTAAATTCAACAAAAACTAGGAAAGACGCACCTGATCGACCTTGAACTCCCCGACGAATTCCCGTACGTCCTCCGCCGTCACAGCGCCACCCAGAAGTCCACCATTCCCATCGATTTTCACGTGGTCATAGTGGTTCCTCGCAAGCGCCTCTAGCACTGCCTCGCGCTGACGCGCCTGCGCGTTCCGACTCGACTGTCCTGGTCTGCGCAACACAGGAGACGGAGACCGTGATCTTGACCGCGATCTTGATCGCGACCGCGACCGCGACCACGAACGTGAGTGTGGTGGAGAATAGTGATCCATCGCCAAGTGCACTCGATTTCGCCCGCCGCGTCTGCCACGGGACAATGACGTGGGGCGCAGCGGATGCACCGGTGTCGAGTCAGCAGACGTTCCACCGCCATGCGCGGTCGAATAGTGAGAACTTGCCGCCGCGCGCCGTGCCTTGACCAGCGTCGCCGGCGGTCGGCGCACCCGGCCGGCCATGGGTGCCAGAGGGCCACCAGTGAAACCGCCGTTCGCTTGCGAACTCGATGGTGTAACTGGCTTTGGCGGAAGACCGTGTACATGACCGACTGGTGGAAGGTTCGATGAAGCAGGTGGGGTAGATGCATTAGCTTGCGTGCGGAGGTGAGACGAGGCAGATGAGGCGTGCGTGCTGGAATGCGAACCGTGCCAAGGCGTTGGTGGCGTTGGTAGACCATGTGCAGTGGTGGGCGTTACACGCTTTGATCGTTTACGCTCCTCTAGTTCATGTAGTACAGCGCGCAGACGCTTTCGCTCACCATCGAAGACCACCTTGATCTCAAAGTCTTCACCGCCAACGTTGAGACCCAACATGGCAGGTGAAAGCTTCCGGCCATGTTCACGCTCGACGCATCGGACAGCCTCGGCATGGGTAGCGTACTTGATAAAGATGATGCCCAGCGCACCGCCTGTGGCCTTGTCGATTTGAGGATCGATCATAAGGATTGGACCGTACACGGAAAAGTGTCGTCGGATCTGTTCCTTTGGAGCCAGTGGAGAGAAGTTGGTAACCAGGACCGACGTAGGGGGCGGGGGACCACTAGAGTTTTCGTCGTGCTGTATTCACACAAATCAGTTGGACCAAAAATGGTGTACAAGCAAAGCGCCACGCACCTCATACTTGACTTCGTACAACTCTGTCCTGAAAGGCCGAAGATTGGACTGTTTCCTGAAGCCTACTGCCCTACGTGGATCGCCCAACACAATCTCAGGCTCCCCTCGTACAACCTCACCATCAAACCTCAGTAACGTTTCCTTCCCACCCTTCGTTTTGATCCTGCTGTCGGCTGCACCTGCTTCCCGCACCTTGTCTATGAGCAGCGCGAACTTGAGATCCCTGTCCTTGTCGATAGCAGGGTCAAAAAGCACTTTGAAGTTTCTCCCGGATGAATACTCCGACCGGGCAGGCGGCCAGGGCGGTAGCGGTGGGAGGGAATATACAGGAAGCGGAGAGGGGGACCTCCGCGGTGGGGGTGCATGAGGTGAGGAGGGAGTGGACGAAGGTGGTGGTGGTAGTGGAGATCGCACGGGTGAAGTCACCCGCATAGATTGAGATGCAGACAGATGGGATGTGTCTGGACGCGGAGGGAGCGGTATTCGTATACTGGAAGCAGGCAGTAGCGAAGATGAA
The DNA here is from genome assembly GCA_003315975.1 of Lactifluus echinatus. Classification (NCBI taxonomy): domain Eukaryota; kingdom Fungi; phylum Basidiomycota; class Agaricomycetes; order Russulales; family Russulaceae; genus Lactifluus; species Lactifluus echinatus. Next base: position 13,338 of record QFEA01004756.1, read on the forward strand.
GGTCGAGCGGTTCGTGAGGTGGAGGAAGGCGGAGGGGTCGGAGGCGGAGGCGGAGGCGGAAGAATTGATGATGAACATGAGCGTGATTCTGACGTTGATGGCGGTGGAGGCGGTGGGGGTTGTGACGCTGGAGGGGGAGGCGGTGGAGGTGATGGCGATGGTGGTGGTGGATGGGAAGGG
>QFEA01004758.1:0-12380 GCA_003315975.1 Lactifluus echinatus
TTGAGCAAGAGTCCTGGAGAGAGATTTTCTGAGCATGTGAGAGACAATCCGGAACCGTTCGAGGGGCGAAGGAAACGAAACGAGACGTCGGCGTTTTGGCATTTGCGAATTCACTCCGGGGCTGACCAATCAACATCAAACAATCCCCGTCTAATTCACGTTAACGTTACAATTACTCTACACTACGGTAGTACTCCTAGTGGATCATGCAGCCGCGATGGCGGCCCTTGACCAGGTGGTGAACTCTGCACTGTGGCCGCAGGTGGCACTAACGTCGTGGATGCCCTTGGCAACGGTGCTAGTGATGGCACTTCCGCTGAAAACCCGCCCAACTGAGAAGAAAACTTGGATCGGGTATAGTTCCATGGTGCATGAGCCTTGGTCTCCTGTACAGCAGATATCCCAGTGGACGCCGACGCCCGACTAGAGCCCTTCGGTGCCCCGAGGCGGGGCGAGTCGAATGATGAACTTGACGACGACAACACCGAGTGCGAGGCGACTTCCCTTGGTCGCGGCGCAATGGCTTGTATTGACGGCGCGGGCTTCGATACTGGTGGTAGTGAGATGACAGTTTTATTGAATGTAGACCTTGACTCTTCCATCGACGCGGCAGCCTGTTCTTGTTTCTCTTGCTGCGCCCTGCGCCGCGTCTTGAAGTCCTCCTCGCTCATCAGCCTCTCCTCGTCTATGTCTGTACTCCCACTAAGAAGGACGTCGCGTACATACGCCAACGCCTCAAGTGCTTCGCGTTTGCTCTCCCTCACTTTTTTGACGCGCTCCTCGGGCTGGTCAGCACCTTCGTCGAGTAGTAATGTATCCACAATCCAACTGACAGATGCACCCAGCGTGCGTTGTACCGCGCGTAGTTGTGCAGCATCCCGTTCCACTTCAAAACGCGTACGCGGCTCCCACGGCGGACGTTCTTCAGATGGGCGCTCATCCGTAAGAGGATAAGACGCGTACCCTGCCCCATGTGCAGGCGGTGTACGCACAAGGTTCGCCGCAAGATCAGGTAGATTTTTCTACAATTATAGTGTGCCATCGTCAGTCATCACGTTATGGAGGAGTGAGACAAGGCGTACCTTTATCTCAGACACTGCATTTATAAAGGTCTTATTGATGCCCAGCGCTTCTCCGCGGTCCAGCAAGCTCTTCGCAAAATCCGGCAAGTTCAGCTGGCCGCTGGCTGTTCGCCCCAAGGATCCACGACTGCCGAACCCTGCCTCAGGATGAGTTGGACGTGTCTCAGATACACTCTTCGGTCGTCCACCGGGGCGCTCGCTTCGTCTGCGAGGGGGGGTTGACGAAGGTTCTGGCACCTCGACAGGGATGTTGAGCAGGTTGCCGTTCTCCAACACTATAGATGCACCAGTGGAAGCGGTGGGGGCCATTTGAAGTGTCAACGCCTGTTGTAAGAGTACTGCTGTGTGCTGAGGGGCTGTCGAAGATGTAGGGGGCATAGGGACATTGGAAGAATAGCGAAGGAGGTACGTTAGTTGTCCGCTGTAGTCCGAGGTTATTACTGTAGAATCGGTGAGCTGACGCTAGATGGTGTATGAATGTCGTACATTGATTTCGTATCCGAATGAGCATGGCCACGCAGACCCAGACTGCGACCTCTAGTGAAGGATCCACTGCGAACATCCCGTCCCATAACACCATCGCGTAATTCATGCTAAATTCTCTTGTGAACAGTAGTCGTAACCATCGACTGTGCGTCCCGCAGGCTTGTCAGCTTACCGCAAACTGAAAATCGGAAAGCTAGAAATGCTCACATGCCATACATCTGGGGCTCGATTCCTTCTGCTTGCATCCGTCCCCCCAGGAGGGGATCGACGTTCTTAAGCAACTCCTTCTGCACACGGCTGCAAGCCTGGAGGATAGGCGAAACATACGGATCAATACCACCTTGTCCATTCAGGTGTACCAGGCCCGCCACTGCGGGTATCTGCCGTTGTGGTGCTTCACGCCACTCGTACCACTTCCCTGCACCGGACATGACCCGGTCAAAGAGTGCCCATGCATCTGCGGCGATCCACTTGCGTGCACAAATTTCGACGAGATTGTCCGGCTCTGACGTGTCAGGTAACGAATCGTAGTCCACAGCGGAATAGAGTGGTGCGAGGAGCTCATGCATGCCTTGTCGGTATCCGACGTCCGGGTGCAACACCGCATAAAGAAAAAGAATCGAAGCGAGCTGAGATTGGACTTCAGGTGCGCGAAAGTAACCAATATCTGGAAAGCTGGACGTAGGGGAGGGGGAGGCGTGAGTGAAGGGGACGTGTGTACGATGGTCAGTGGTGGTGGGGCTTACGTGCGCTCCACGTCCTGAGCGATTGTCTTACGCAGCTCTACTGCGGCAAACCACTCCTTCCATGGATTCTAAAGCAGACACAGGGTCAACACCCCAGGGCTCTGATCTAGGCGATCAAACGTCTCGGTACCTCATCATGCAAACTAAGGGGGTTGTTCCGCTCCAGATTTCCAGGCTGCACTGTGCGGGCAGGTAATTTCTCACCGCCAGGCGCGATGAACCCTTCTTCGTAGCTCCCGTCTGGAGCACGCATTTTCTCCAATAGCAACGCTGTAAACTGTTTACGCGAGTCAGTCAAGGCATGCTTGTATAGCATCGGATCTGGAGGCAGTTCCGGCTGAGGATGGATAGGATCGAGAGGAATCAAGAAGATCTATGTAAGGCGACCGAGGTGTTAGCAACGCACTGCGTACGGTGAGGACACGGGGGGGGAACACCGCACCTTCCATGCAAGGCTCCGCCCTGGGACACCGGAAGATGCAAAGTCATCCATTACATCGACATCGAACAGTCTTCCTCCGAGCGCGGCATCTTTGATCTTGAAAAGACTTAAACCGGAGTTGAAGAGATGGTCATACGCGCTCCTGCCACCCATGTCAGCCAACATTCAGATGTACGGCAGGGCGTTGGCGGACTTGACGGCTGCCATCGGCGGGCGTGTAGAAGTGCCTACATCGTCTCGCGCCGCCATTCTGCTGTCGAAATCGGAGGGTCGCACGTCAACGATGCTCGACTCGTTGAGTGAATTTCGAAGGATGTTTGACGTTCTGATTTGATTTCATCACCGAGCGACGAGCGACGACCAAACAAGCAAAGACTGTCACGTGACCCCTGGTTACCGCTAACAGCGACAGATACTTGGGCGCAATCTCTGTGCGTGGACCAGTGCCCTTCTTAAATACATATACACTGTTTGTCAAGAACCCTGACACTTCGGCTACTATAGGTACAACATCAAAACCACATCGAAATAGAGAAACTCGTGTCCTCGCTTCTCATGGCATGCCACCAACCAGGCGGGAAGAATAAAGCATCTCCCGGTTCAAGTATTTCGGCCATCGCCTCAGGCACTACATGTTCCCAGAACAAGGGGAACGTGTCCTTATTCTGGTCAGAGAATACGTCAACCTGAGACGTATTGGTCATGGACGGCGCTAGCAGATTCGCAGCTGGATTGTGCGCGCGCTCTCCGTCCGACACTCGTGACGATGGCGGATACGGATACAATGCCTCTGTAGCCTTCGACGTTGGTGGGGCTAACCAGATCATCTTGCGACCAACGACCTGAACTTTAATTGACTCAGCCTGGGTGGTGGAGAGCGAGGGAAACGGGCGCTTACCATAGAAGTTGAAAAATGGATCCTGGGCGCCACTTTGAGAAGCATACATTTAGAGGCTAACTAGGGCATACCGTGTGCGCCGGTGATGCCGTGCCTGCGGGACCGAACCACGCGTTCAGGACAAGTTCTTCCTCGTTACTCGGCGGTCTGTAAAACGGATATGTGGGAGGTGCTGGTGGCGCAGTAAAAACATAATCGGGCACGATAATGTCCTCTCTGAGTGCAGGGAATTGAGAAAGGAGGTTGTGTTGGGCCATGTATAGGATTGGCTGCGAATGACTCGGGTCCTTCTCGAGAAGATCCAAAAAGTCGTCCCATCGCATCATGCGCTGAGTCCAGTCGTCAGTGCGATAGTCGCTCCCTACCTCTACCGGGACTACTCGGCCACGTCCAGCTACAGAACGTAGATACTCAATCGAGTGCCACGGACGCTCGTTCATGGCAGGCCAGTCTGACGCAAACCCTTTTAAGATGAACGGCCGGTTAAGAAGCTCACGACGAAAAACAGACAATGATGGCGGATCAGTCAACCGGAGGATAGTTCTGGAAGAGGTTGCAAGGACGGGGATGCGGGCTGACGGTGTTCCATCCTGGGGAATGGCAGGCCTGGGAGAACTCTTGAATTGCTTCTGAGGCAAGTACTTGGTTTGTGTTGTCAGTATAAGGTTATGAATGAGTGTCTGCGTGCCTTGACCGGGAGCACCCGCAATAATCTGCGCGTAATCGAGACGTGCGACGCAAGATAAGGCTGTCTCCTCGTCCGGGATTTGTGGAGAGGAGAGATCAATCAAGGAACGGAGCACACTTGAATCAGAATAGAGTCTCCTCCAGTGAAGAGGATCGACACTTCGCGAAGTAAGTAAATTTGTGTAGGCTTGCGTAATAAGCTGGTCGATTTCTCGAGAAGAATCAGATTCGGGACATAAATTGAGTATATTCGCGGCAGCGTTCTGGAGTTTATGAATAAGTTGTTCTCCACAAAGTGCTAGTTCTGTGAGAGAGGAAGTTACATAATGGACAAGAGTACAGAAAGAGGTTACCTTTTGCGTAGGATGGACTAAGAACGCGATGAAGGAAATCATCGGCGAGCTGGAGTGCTGAGCACATCGCGAGAGGAATCGGAACGAACGACGGATGTAGCTGAGATGACCAAAACGGGAGGGAAGTCAGGCGAAGATTGACGGCTAAGACGAATAAGGGAATTTGACTGTCACGCGATATTAACATTTTCGTCACACGAGTCAGTCAGCGAGAAACGATAAAAGGTCGCGGGCGGGTTCATCGGCCGTGAGAACCATCCCCAAGCAAATCAATATTTTCTAGCCATAACTCGGTTTACCGGCCCGGTCCGATCACCTTCCTTTTTACATTATGTCATCAAGGTCGGCCCGAGCTTCCGTACTCGCCTGCTCCGTCTCACCACTCACTTCTAGGTTGGACCGGCTCCTCCTTCTACTCGACACCGGCTCGACAACCTCAGTGAGGACAACAGCGGCTAAGCAGCTAGCACACCTTGCAGCCAAGAGCGTGATCTCAGATGTCGCCCTTGAGGATGATGTCAAAGCACATCGCCATCACCAACCTCTCGGGGATCCGTCCGGGTGGACAGAGCTCATGGCCGTCATAGCCAGGGTTGGTGGATATCGAAATACCATGTACCTTTCTGACCTTTGTCTTCGCTGCCTAGGTTCTCCCTTATCTCCACTCCAGATCCCATGAAACTCGATCAGCTGCGTCCAATGCGCTCTCCCAAATATTCACACTTGTTCCCCTCTGGCACCCCTTCCAGGATAGTGCTACCAGGTCTGGTGCTCTGCCGATCACCTATCTACCTCCTGAGTTTCCTTTGGTTTCGGTCGAAGAACTCGTACAGAAGGGCACACTTCTTCTGGCTTCTTCAGGAAAGGAATTTATCAAACCAAATGGCATTCTTTCGTCTTCTAGTGAAGTTAAGAAGGCACGAAAGGAAGCCATGGGCCGCCTTGGACTTGATTTCCTCGATAGCTTTGGAACAAATGACGACATGGACTTGGATAAAGAGTTGGCAGCTGGAAGTGAACCGGATACTCAGCTACCCGGAGAAAATGACCCAACCATGAACATAGATCCACCCGCTCCATCAGCCAGCCTTTCTCTCGACGTTGGTGCAAAAATGAAGAAGCGATCACCCTCCCCACGTTCCAAGTCCACGACGCCCGTCGCACCGTCTCCATCCGCACTATGCGGTCCCCAGCCAGATGAAGACATGAGTGGACTTTCCGCTCGTGAACGCAATCGCTTGAAGCGAAAGCGCAAGCAAGGAAATACCGCGTTTGTGCAAGCACCGCCACCCACCTCCAATTCCAAGTTTCAAGCAACTGCTTCTGGTTCTATGAACAAGTGAGTTACGTTTCTGCCGAATTCTCTGTGAGCTTATTGTATCACAGGGCACGTCTCGTCTCCACGGAGGAAAAACCTCCTTCCCCTTCAAGAGCCGAGAGTCCAACAGCTCCCGAGAAAGTCATCATCGATCCCTCAAAGGGAGGGGCCGTTTCTCCCAAGACGTCACAGCAGTCTCAGGCTTTGGAGGTTGAACAGGGACATTGGGTTTGGGACGGTCTAGTCAAGATTCTTGAGATCGATTTGTTCAGTCCGGCATGGGAAGTTCGACACGGGGCCGCGATGGCTTTACGTGAACTACTGAAAGCGCAGGGCAAATATGGTGGAACAAAAGGTTAATTTTTTTTCAAGTCGTGCACATTCCACTGCTAACTGTATCATAGTCAGCGCTTCAAGTGCCGAAAATGATGATTGTCACGAACGATGGTGCAATGCGCTTGCTGCGAAGCTTCTCTGTGTTTTTATTCTTGACAGGTTTGGGGACTTTGTCTCGGATCAGGTCGTCGCGCCTGTACGCGAGACTGTTTCTCAGACGCTGGCTGCGTTACTTTTACACATGCCACGTCGCTCGGTGCTGCATGTGCATTCGGTTCTGCTGCAAATGATACGTCAAGATTTCACTCTTCCAACTGGCGCGAAGGGTCCCGGAAAGGAGAAGAGTCATATTTGGGAAGTGCGACATGCCGGACTACTAGGCATCAAATACGAGGTCGCTGTGCGGAGTGACGTGGTGGAAGCAGTGAGGAGTAACGTGGTTAACGCAGAAGACAACGTCAAAATTGAAGGTGGCGTCGGGGAATGGGTTCCCCCGAAGGCCGAGTCTGAGGATCTAGATGTAACTGCAGAGGTTGGTCTAGCTGTGAAGATGGAGGGCATCCAGGAGGAAAATGGTATAAAGTTGGAACCACCTCCAACTGAATCAGGCCCACAGCATATTTTACAAGATGTGGTTGATGCCGCACTACTTGGGTAAGAGCCACATCTATTTACTAGTTCCCGCATCAACTTATTGGTTTAAGACTTGGTGACCGTGACGATGACGTTCGTTCTGTAGCTGCGTCTTGCCTTATCCCCGTGGCCACACACCTCGTCCGACAATTGCCGACATGCCTAAGTCTCGTATTAGCCGTCTTGTGGGATTGCCTCGGTGACATGAAGGATGACCTCAGCTCGAGCGTTGGCGCAGTGATGGATCTGCTCGGTAACCCTTTTGTTCCTGTCTTGTTTCGGGAGCGTTGATTGCTTTTAGGGAAACTTGTCTCCTACGACGAAGTGATTGAGATCCTGGGCAATAGCTCTACTTCGTGAGTCCCATTTCAACTGTTCCTATGGCTTAGTTTCCGAATTTCATTCCCAGGTTACCACTGAGTGATCTTGCTCCCAAGCTGTTTCCCTTTTTCCGACATACGATACCAACAGTTCGCCTTGCTGTTGTTGAGACGCTCCACTCCTTTATGAACGTTGCCTCCCTTCCCAGGGACTGGGTTGCCACCCCCCTCCTCCGCCTCTTGTTCCAGAATCTAATTGTTGAGGAACGCACAGACATACGCAACGCAACTATTGCTGCCTGGAATACAGCTATCGACCTTTTGCACTCCCGGCCTGGCTGGATGGAGACGGTCGTCACGTCTCCCCAATTGCTCGAGTGGTTTGAGACCGTGATGACTCCAATGGGTTTCCCAATTGATGCTTCGGGCTTTTATGATCCCCTGTCTTCTGAAAACGGTGTACAGATGGCAGCAGAGCGACATAATGTGGACAAAAACATGCTTTCACAGGATCTTACTCTTGTCCTGCCAGATACTGTATGGAAGGCACGAATCGCGGCTGCCACCGCCATGGCTTACCTCATTGCGTCTTGGAAGTCGACGGTATGTTCTGGCTGCACGCATAGGGAATCACTATCTTATGAGATCTCAGGCTCACAGTGTGGACGACGTTTTCCAATCGATCCTCCTTCACTACGTGGATTCGAGCAGCATGATGCAAAAAGTCCTTGCCGCCATTGTCATCGAAGAGTGGGCAAAGCACTATGATGCGGAGCCTTCCACTTCAAAGCGTCCGTCACTCATCGAAGTATCCACTCTGGCCCGTGAGATGAGCAGTCGCACATTGGCATGGTTGCAAGGCGAACCCCCTGCTGCATACCATGAGATGGCTTTCACTCTCGCGCGTATTCATGGAGAATGCACCAATCTGTTACAGAGCTTTGCCTTTGACTGCAAGCTCCCTTGGGCCGAGATTCCTACCCTCGGTACGGAGATAGATCTCTCGGGCTCAAAGCAGGGGGGTTTCTCGCTGGCATCTGCGGAAGCAGCTGTGGAACAGGATTACACCAAGCTCAAAGAACGATTAGGAAGGGCCAAGAAACGGGAACTTTCTGTTATAGCGGAGAAGCGCAAAACGGTTATATCCAGCATCGAGCGGTATAAGGATGTCAAAACGCAGCATGACATCCGCGTGTGTGCGGCCTTCGCTGCGGCGTATGTGGCGCTTAAGAACACCCCGGGCAAGGTCAGCCCGATTGTGAAGGGAATCATGAATGGAATCAAGGTACGTCCTATGTTTCGACTTATTACAACGTTCTTTGAACGTTTTCCTCCCCCCAGAACGAAGAGAACTTGGATCTCCAAACACGTTCAGCAGTTGCTGTCTCTTCCTTCGTTGACTTCTGTGCTCTCCATGGTCTTACACAACCTCCGGATAAGATTGTCAAGAACCTCTGCACATTCTTATGCCAGGATATTGAACGGACGCCAACCTTTGCTTACCAGAAAAAACACATCTCCGGTATCCTATCTTTCCAGAACAATTCAAAAGCAGTGGAAAATGGCATGCCGGAAGATGACAAAGGTGAAAGTAGAGAAAAGGCGCGCTTGTCACGGCGTGGTGCCGGTTTGGCCTTCGTTGAACTTTCTACTAAGTTTGGGGAAAATCTTCTGGACACCATCCCTAAGATGTGGCAATCAATGGCCGGGGGGATTCTGAGTGCTTGCACGACTGGTACGTATACCATACGATATCGAGGCGCACCTAGACTCATTCATGCTCCGTAGACACGCTGGAAGCGGTGGATGATTTGATCAGCCGACGACATGGCCAAGACGTCATAGATTCCCTTAGCGTTCTCGAGGCCGTAGTGCCGACCCTTCACCAAGAACTTTGGCCAAGGATACGAGAACTCTTTCCCACCATTCTTATGGCCTTGAGAAGCCGCTTCGCCATCATTCGGCAGTCTGCTGCGCGATGTTTTGCTGCTATCTGCGACGTGATGACGGTGGATGCTATGCGTTTTGTTATCGAGACAGTACTGCCGTTCTTGGGCGATACCCTTATAAATGCTAACCGGCAAGGGGCTACGGAGCTTGTATTCAGTATGTCGAGCTGCCATCCGTCCGGAGATTATTGCTTACTGGCAACTCGTCATCATAGATGTCGTTCAGAGGTTGGATCATAAAGCACTACCTTATGTTATTTTTCTCGTGGTTCCAGTTCTGGGACGCATGAGTGATCCAGATGATGATATTCGCTCGACGGCGACGAACACTTTTGCCTCCCTCGTGAAAATGGTCCCTCTCGAGGTATGAGGAGGTTGTCATTACACCGGGGGTATTTATTGACTTAATTTTATCTAGTCCGGTTTGCCAGATCCTCCTGGCTTCCCGGAAGAACTCCTGAAGCGACGAGAGGAAGAACGACGGTTCTTGACGCAACTTCTAGACGGTAGTAAGGTGGAGGCGTACGACATTCCCGTGACAATCAAGGCCGAACTGCGGAAATATCAACAAGATGGTGTCAATTGGCTTGCGTTTCTTGCCAAATATCAGCTTCACGGGATTCTCTGCGACGGTGAGTTACACAACTAGGGTAGAAAAAATTCTCAAATTAACCCTAACTTTTAGATATGGGCCTTGGGAAGACTCTGCAGTCGATTTGTATCCTTGCTAGCAAGCACTTCGAACGAGCAAAGAGATACAAAGAAACACAATCGCCAGATGCTGTTCATTTACCTTCACTCATCGTCTGTCCCCCTACCCTGACTGGTCATTGGTATTATGAGATCCTCAAGTACGCTGATAACCTCAAGCCCGTTATGTTTGTTGGCAACGCTCGAGAACGTCAGCGACTCGTCCCAAAACTGAAGAAACACGATGTCGTCATCACGTCATATGAGGTTGTCCGCAACGAAGTTGCCACCCTGGAGGAATTCAATTGGCACTACTGCATCCTTGACGAAGGTCACGTCATCAAGAACGCGAAGACCAAGCTCACTAAGGCCGTCAAGTGCATTCGTGCGAATCACCGCTTAATACTCTCCGGTACACCGATCCAAAACAACGTCTTAGAGTTGTGGAGCTTGTTTGACTTCCTTATGCCGGGTTTCTTGGGCTCCGAATCTTCGTTTAACGAGAGGTTTGGCAAGCCCATCCTTTCTAACCGAGATGGTAAATCGAAGAACAGTGAAGCTGGTATGTACCTCTCCAAAGAGATCCTCCTAGATCTTAACGTATACCCGTCCTTCAGCGGCCTTGGCTCTAGAGGCGCTGCATAAACAAGTCTTGCCTTTCCTCCTGCGACGTTTGAAGGAAGATGTCTTGAATGATCTCCCCCCTAAGATCATTCAGGACTACTTCTGTGAGCTGTCTGAGATACAGAAGTACCTTTACGACGACTTTTCGAAGTCCCAGGCGAGATTAACAGCAGAGGATGCTGTAAGAAACGCTAAGTCTGGCGAGCAGCAGCACATCTTCCAGTCGTTACAATATTTGCGGAAATTATGCAATCACCCGGCCATGGTCCTCAAGGCTGACGATGACATTAATGCCGCTCTGCAGCGAGTAGGACAGAAACCGGAGAAGGCAAACCTATATGACATCAATCACGCCCCTAAGTTACTTGCCTTGAGGTATGCCCATGCGACAAGTTTGCATCTCTGGACGAAATCACTAAATTAACTGTTTCCTGTTTTACTTGCAGGCAACTTCTCATCGACTGCGGCATAGGCGGCACACCAACACTTGCCAATACCAGTGACCTCGGGAAGAGTGAACTTGCTGATGCCGAGCCGACGTCATCGACTTCGGGGGCATTCTCTCAGCATCGAGTCTTGATCTTCTGTCAGATGAAGCAGATGCTGGACATTGTTGAAAACGTTCTTTTCAAGAAGCACATGCCTTCGGTCACATATATGCGCCTGGATGGAAGCACAGATGCGAACAAGCGTCACGCCGTTGTCCAAACGTTCAATTCTGACCCTAGCATTGACTGTCTTCTCCTCACGACACATGTTGGTGGCCTTGGGTTAACGCTTACGGGAGCCGATACTGTCATCTTTGTGGAGCACGATTGGAACCCCATGAAAGATCTCCAGGCTATGGATCGTGCCCACCGTATAGGACAGAAGAAAGTGGTTAACGTGTATCGATTAATCACAAAAGGTACCTTGGAAGAGAAGATCATGGGGTACGCCAAGTGATGCCTTGTTTCATCGCAAGAAACTGATTTCGTTCCAGTCTGCAGCGCTTCAAACTCAATATCGCCAACTCTGTCGTTACGCAACAAAACTCAGGACTGGCGTCGATGGACACGGACTTAGTTCTAGACCTTTTCAAGCACACGACCGCAGACGACGACGCCTCCAGAACAAAGAGGGATATGGAACAGCATGCAGCAGCCGGTCCACATAAAAACATTCTCGGCGGACTAGAGGATTTGCCCGCGGAAGAGGAGTACCAAGAATTAGATCTTTCTTCCTTCATGACTTCAATTGGTCGCTAACTTTTAGGTGTACTTTTCGTTCTTATGTTTATTCGGTTGCATGTTTTCGCGCGAACATTGACTGACTACTAGATTCCGCTTTTTGTATGACTACGCCCATTCTTAATTAACGCAGAGTAGTGTATGCAAAGCAAGTCTGTACTGACAAGTAGATGACGTTAATGCGGCTCTCTGCCGTTGATTTTGTGGATTTGGAATCACTCTGCCGTGGAAGTGGACGTAGCACCAGGTTGCAGGTGGTCACGTTATTGAACGACTTGACGCTGAGTCCCATGTCTGTAGCAACGTATCGTCTGGCACAACCAATTACACAACAAGGAGACGCATTTCTTCAAGTTATCACCGCACTTTCGTTTGACCCAACGTCTGATACACTTTGGTCTGGGGCAAACACTGGGAATGTCACTGCATATTATACTCCTCAAGGTGTACGAGGGGTATCTTTTCCAGTCGGAGGAGGGTCATCTGTGAACAAAGTCGTCGCGGATGAGACACAGGTCCGAGCCCACGGTGCCGCGGCGGAAGGAGTAGGCGCATGGAGCAAAGGAGGGGTCAATAAGTGGTATTAC
>QFEA01004767.1:0-10171 GCA_003315975.1 Lactifluus echinatus
CACGGTACACCTATTCTCATGGCATCGTAAAGGTTACGATCAAGTTCTTGCACTCAAGATAGTACGACACATCACACATATCTCTAGTAATTTCTTTGGTACGTGTTCAGTGATATGTATACACATATATCCACACCCGAACCGTCCAGCCGCAAAGCGGCATTATTGCCCGCTCGTGGTCGTTGAGGTCGCGGACACGCAACGCCGGACGTTCTACATTCTAAACGGATAAGGATAAAGATGCTGCCGAGTGCGGCTCGACTACTGTAAAACGATACAATTTGATTGTCTTGGGGCTTGGTCCTCCCTGCCCGTAGGGTTCGATCGGGTTACTGAGGCCAGACAAGATTAAAAAAAAGGGAGCAGAGGCGATCCCTATCGCGATGAACACTATGCCATCTCCAAGTGATATCGAGCTTCGTCCCCATGCACAAGACTGGAGTTTGACGGGCCTGAAATAAACTTCAATTGTACGTGGTCTTTCGGCACGGAAAATGGGTTGTCAGACGCCGTAGCCATTGACTGCGTGACGTGTGCAAAGTGGAGCGAGGGGTTGGCATTGGTTGCTCTGAACTGCGCATTGGTCCTCCTCGACGATGGGAATTGGGACAGCTCAGAGGTCCTAAAATAGGGTTTGAGCATAGGCTCTGGGACCAGTATGAGGGTCCGCTCGACGTACCCATAATCGGTAGAAGTATCGTGTTGGAATAGTGCGCGATACAGACGACAGGTGCCGATGGCTCTATAGTCAAGTCAGAGCTATTAATCGCATAGAATGGATATGTGAGACGAACACAATTGCAACTGCGAGGAGTGCCCAAAGAACCTTTAGTTAGGTGCCCTTTCGATGACGCAGTTCAAATCGCTTACTCGATGTTTCTCCGAACATCTACGATGACACATATATCAGCCACTGATGAAAGGAAGTAGAAGGATAAACCGTACTTCACTCCAAACGTCTGTCAAGACATAGATAGCAGTCAGCTTTATTCATGTACTTGAGAGTTAGCCTTACCATTCAAATTGAGAGTCAGGAAGACCTGCAAAACGTTTAGTCCGAACACAGGAATCACGCGACCAAAATACACCCACCAGACTTGGCACTTCTGCCATAGCCACCACGGCAATCCAGATGATGCACTTGAAAACTATCAGCACCCAGCGCAAGAGACAGGGCTTAGCATCACCTGTTGGTAAAGAAGCTGCCATATACCGGTTGAACTCCCGTGAGCACTTCGCAGGAGTCCTATTAGCATGCTCAGGAAGAGCACTACGTCCGCGACTAAAATGCCGAGGCCATTAACCAAGGACTTGTGTACACCAGAGATGGCGCAAGTTCCCGGAGTTGGACTGATCGCCTTTGTCTTTTGTGGGTGTGTTTGTAAGTCCAGAAAGCATAAGAAGAGGACTAGCGCAAAAATACAGTACCTCGACCAAATCTTCATAGGCACAAGAACAGGAGATGAGAACATAAAGTGCACGAGTAGGATTACATAACGTACTGCGAGTGTTAAGGGCAAGAGCAGCCAACCAGACAGCAACCGAAATGAATGACACGATTTTTTGGCGATTCCATATTGCGATTCTGGAGGCGATGAGGATTGTCAAGAGATAGTGATGTGTCAGGGATAACTCACATGCGGAGAACTACGATAAGAGAGGCAAGTTCCCAACTGGCGTACGCCAACACCTGCGGAGGTTCACATCGCGTTACACAGGGATAGTTAAAACAGGCTAATGTGACATTCTCACAAAGCTCATAAGTATGGTTGGCTAGGACAAGATATGGATTAATACCACCCTTCCTAAGCCAAGGAACATGCAAAGTCTCACCTGACAGGAAACTTTGATGCCGTTATTCATGATGAGGAATAGGATGAATACAACTAGTGCAGTGTAGCGGGTTCCAAGGTATAGCTGCTTCGATTTGAGTAGCAGCGATGACAAATAGCTTGAAACAGCTGACCCATATTGACCGTCTGTAAGGACGCTTTCCTCTCAGAATGTCCAGCTCAAATCCCATAGTGAGAGCAATCTCCCAACTGACGTCGTCAGTCTAAATCAGTGCTCACTTTTATTCAGGTGCACGAGAATGAACGCACAAGTAGATACCAGCAACGGCATGATTAAGCTTGATGAGAGAGACTATGTGGTTCTTAAAACGATATTCGGATGATGCAATTAGCAGGAAACGCACGATAGTCCTGAAAGATGACAGTAGGATCCTTCCAATTGACCATCTTGCTACTGCCTACGTTGAGTGGAGATGAAAACAAACAAAGCGCAAAGGCACACGCAATATATAGGTTGCTTGGGTCCCCATAACGATTATAGGCAGTCTTCTCTATCGATGTTCCAAGTTGGGCGAAATTTGAAGTTAAAAAGTGAGCCGTTCATTTTGTTCAAATGAGTAGTCGAGCTCGCTCGGCACATTCACCAAATTGGCATGACATGAAACTACGTAAATTTTGTCGAGCCTTTCATGGTCATGCATCCCCTAAGACCTGGACAAACTGGCCAGCGCCGAATTAACCTTATTCATGCCACTGCATCAACGCTCTCATGAAAGAGACATCAGCGACAGGTGTTAGTTGTATCGAAATCGGCCCTACCGGAATCGTTCATATATCTCATCCAAAAAAAAGGAAGTCAAGGTCACGTGATCAAGTAGTGACGAGGCCGTATGAATAAATAACGAGAAGCGGCAATGAAAGTCCGATACAGGTTTAGAGTTAGAGCCTGCCACGCAGCTGTTGAATATTGTCCACTCTGCTCGTTAATGGTGGTGCTGCTGAGACAGAGCAGTTGCAGGTGTGTTTAACCTCCACTATCATACATTCTTCGTCTACCGAGGACGAGGATCTCCACAGTCCACCATGGTGAATGGTGGTGACCGATCGCAAATTCTAAGTTGCCAAGTAAGAACCTCGGAAAACCCGGAGTCATCACAAGTAAATACCACGAGCAATTCCGCGGCAAAGCAACAAGCCGGCTTACCAACCAGTGTCCGAACAGAACAGCTGCCCCTTGATCTCAGTCAATGCCTCCTTCCTCGGGCCCAATGTCTCGCTACGCCAACCGGTTACAGTGGAGCTAGCAATGGCCAATAAAACTACCGCAACCGCAACCTCCTCGCGTATGCATAGTCTTGCGCCCCTGTTCTTACAGTTCGTCTCTCTCCCTTGCTCCCGTCCTGAGAAGTAGAGTACTTACTAGAAGAAATACTGAGAGTTTTAGTTTTAAGGAGAATAGAAAGTTGGAATGACGACGATTCCGAGGCGAGCTTGGAGTGATTATATTATTACCAACGTAGGGACCATGGGAGGAGGCAAGGTGATATAAGAATAGGAAAGGATTTGACCCCTTTTACTTCTCGCGCTCCCAATACCTGCTTCACTTTGGCGTACCCTGCCTTGTGAGCGCGATGGACATATTCAACTTTCTGAATGCTCCGGTCCTGCGCTCATTATACTCTTCCTTCGCGAGCTCCATCTCCGCCACGAAACGTTCTGTGCCACATCGCACCTTCTCCATCATGGCAAATTCTCATAACAACCTTTTCGACTTCACGTCAGCGCGCTGGGTGTGAGTCTCATACACCTTGTTCTATAAAACATATATTTCCGATCCGTAATCTAACTTGTTCAGATATAACGGGGGTCTTCGCCGTGCAGAGTGGAGGCTCGTTTTTGACGTACAGGGGCTATGTCAACTTGCAGCCCAGTCTGCTGGTCGAAGTCCTGCTGATATTGTCAACTTATCAAAGCTCGCTGAGGGTGGAACTAACCGTACCCTCCTCATCACCATGCGCGACGGCTTCCACTGGCAAATGGTCGCCCGTATTCCATACCCAGTTACCATGCCCAAATACTATGGTGTTGCCAGTGAAGTGGCCACTATGGACTTCCTCCATTCCTCTGGGCTGCCTGTTCCCAATATATATGGATACTCCCCTGCATCGAACAACGCGGCAAAAACTGAGTATATCTTTATGGAATTTGTGAGAAGTATGAAACTCAGTGAAGTATGAGATGAGCTGGGGGAATCGGATATCGTTTCAATCTTGCGCCAACTTGTTCAACTTGAATCTCAAATGATGTCGATTCGTTTTCCGGCTGGTGGAAGCCTCTACTATGCCCATAACCTGGAGAAGGTGGGTGGGAGGGCAGCTATCCCGCTGGCGGACAAGCGTTTCTGCATCGGTCCAGATACAGATCTACCTCTGTGGTATGAAAGGAGATCACAGCTCGACGTAGACCGGGGACCATGTCCGCTGCTTTCTGCCATTTCTTTATTATGTGAACCAACTGATAAATATAGATGAAAATTCCGAAGCAGCGCTCGTAGCAGGAGCACACAAGGAACTGGAGAAGTTCGGTCAACCGCTCTTACCATTCCAGCGCCAGAGGAGGGTTGGTTACCAGTTCCAGGAGCAGTTGCCATCGGCGCACATCGAGAACTTGAACCGCTATTTCCTCGTTGCGTCGTCACTCATCCCTAGGGACCCTCCTTTCAGTCATTTCTGCATCTGCCATCCAGAACTCCAGCCGAGTGATATCTTCGTTTCAAGGTTGGCCGACTCTACCTGGGAAGTGGTCCGCCTTCTCGACTGGCATCACGCATCCATCCTGCCCCCGTTTCTTCTTTTCGGCATACCCGACCACCTTCAGAACTACGGATATCATATATCACAATCTATGACACCACCGCTACCGGAGAATTTCGACAAGTTAGACGAAGACGAGCGACCCCAAGCGGAGGATGACCACCGTCGCCGCCTCTTCCATTACCACTACGTCAGGAGCACGGAGAAATACAATAAGCCCCACTATGCTGCCTTGACGGACCCCATGGGCGAGCTCCGCAGGCGCCTCTTCGGGCAGGCCAGTTACCCGTGGGAGGACGAGACTCGAGACCTGAAGGTTGCGCTCATAGAAGCAACGGAGAGCTGGGAGACGCTTGCTGGGGGAGGTGGGCCGTGTCCAGTCATGTTCGACGCTGAGGACGTACGCAAGACGATGGAGCTGAATAAAGTACAGAGAAGGTCAGACATGGCTAAGAGGGTGTGGCAGAGCATAATCGGCCTCGGGACGGAGGGCTGGGTGCCCACCCAGGACTACGAGGAGGCCGTGGCACTCAACAAACAGATGAAGGAGGAGGCGTTGGCGGATGCCGAGTCTGAGGAGGAACGTGTGGAGGCCATAGAGCACTGGCCCTGGGACGACATGGACGAAGGGAAATATTAGTGAGTCAAGCTAGATATTGCGCGGTGTTGTATCTGTTATATTCATGGCCAGCCGGTTCGTTCCTGAGATAATATTAGCAGGAAACGTCTTGTAGAGGAATCTGTCGACGCCGCCGTCCTCCAGCTCCCTTCAGCTCCTTAATATCATTCCCGCTGTTTGTAGCGTTATGACAGTGTTTTGTAGCCTATAATAGACGGCATAATATAAGGCAGAATTCCCAGACGCCAAATGAAATTCCTCTTAGGTAGGCACAAGCAGAAGCGTGTGTTTTTCTAGGCATTCGACACACCACGCGAGTATTCGTTTTTCCTCGTTCAAAAATTCGGTCGTGGACTACTGTACATGCACAACGAGCGCCCCGCACTCTGCCTGTGGGATCCATCGAATTTAAATGTTAAATTAGGGTGATTTGTCGTACCTGATTGTATGCGAGCCCTCAGGTACCGTATTTCGCGTTCTGTGCCACTGAAAGTGCGCTGGTTCTCTGACACGCGGTGAACATTCAAATCCATGGCATAGGTCTAAGTCCTGATATTATGAGTCTTGAAAGTGCAGGAGGTAAACACGCACCACAAGGATAGCATTTAGCTCTGCGGAATTACTGAAGAGCTCGAACCCTCCCAGTTTTCATTCACCGCTAGCGGAAAGGAGTATCGAACTGATACGAATAGTGCCGTGAGTAACCTTGCATGAAATGTTGATAAACGAAAGGGCATTCTAGAGGAAGCAAGGCCTGATGAGGTGCGTATATTCTCGTTTCAGGTAAGCTGTGAAGCACGTACCGTTACACGATGCAGTCCCCATAAAAGCCTGTCTTGCCTGTCTTTTCACAGGCATGACCTCCCACGAGGACAGCTCCTCGGAGAGTGGCTTGACGCGTTCAGTCATGATGTAGACCGTGCCGTCAGTTTCGATAGCATCCACGAAATTAAGTATGTCAGGATGCCGGGTGACGCATAACTTTCGGACCGCATTTTGGGCAATAGGAAGCCAATTTCGCTTCTGGTGGCTGTTAAACTCATCCTGAGTCTTATTCAGTATGTAGCGAAGCTAAGTGAGTCAAAGAGCGTTCACTCGCTTAGTCACGTCGTACAGGGTCCAGGTGCTAAGAGCATCAAATGATGGGTGCTTTCTTCCGAGAGAAAAAGGAATATATTTAGACCAGATTTTTGCACGATGGCAGCGGCGCTTGTTGTTGGGCGTTCAGCACGTGACCCTCGGGCCACAATATAGCGATCGGGAGCAGCCGCACACCCGACATGAGTCGGACCTCGACCTCCTCATCGACCTCCTCATGTCATAAGCATATAAGCAGGCTACAGCGGCCTATCGGCACCAGTGAATATGTCTCTAAAACGAGACAAACCTTGCCGCTTCTACCTCTTATTCTGACGGAATGAAAGTGATCGACCACGTGTGCATAAGTTGCACACCAGATATGAGTGTACTAGACGGCGACACAGGGTATATAAGTCAGGGATTGCGCTTTTAATTGCGCTTTTAACAATATTTAGTCTAGTATATGTCCTAATTTGGCATATGTGTGCATGCTCAAACTCAGCTCAGTGCACCACAACATTGTGCACATCACAACACACGATACATAGTGTACACAGCTATGTCCTCGAGTATATATACGAGCCGTATCCACTACCAATGAACAGACACTACAGTTGACTTCTATCCGAGTGCACACGCCTTCAGGTGGGTGTGTTTGCCTATACACTGGCTGCGCGCATTTTGCGCTGCAACTCTTGATGGCAACCTCGCGTATTCAAAGTCTCGCGCCTCCATTTATACAGTTAGTCTCTCTCCCTGCCCCATTCCCGAAGAGTAGAGTACGAAAGTGGAGGATACATATAAAACTCATAAAAAACGCCACGTTTCGCTTACTTAATATAAGTAGTACAGAATGGAATGTCGGAATGACGTTAATTTCGATGCAAGCGTTGAGGCCGTTGAGGGGCCACAATCATAGGAGGAACGGCGAATGGCGAACAAGGATTTGACCCCTTTTACTTATCGCTCGCCCAAACAAATACTGTTTTCACCCCCCTCCCTCACCCCCACATATATCATACATTGGCCTTTCTTGTCAGCACGATGCTTGTCTTCAAATTTCTGAAGGCCCCAGTCCCACTGCGCTCCTTCACGAGCCCTATCTCCACTGCGACACGCTTGGCACCACGTCGTGCCTTCTCCATCAAGGCCAATTCTCAAAACGACCTTTTCGACTTCACGTCATTGCGTTGGTTGTGAGTCCCATACACCTTGTTTTATACCATATATTTCTGATCCGTAATCTAACTTGTTCAGATATAATGATGCTCATAACCATGCAGAGCGGAGGCTCGTATTTGACGTACAGGGGCTATGTCAACTTGCAGCCCAGTCTGTTGGTAGAAGTCCTGCTGATGTTGTCAACTTATCAAAGCTCGCCGAGGGTCAAACTAACCGTATCCTCCTCATCACCTTGCGCGATGGCTTCCAACTGGTCGCCCGTATTCCATACCCAGTTACCATGCCCAAATACTATGCTGTTGCCAGCGAAGTGGCCACAATGGATTTCCTCCGTTCTTCTGGGCTGCCTGTTCCCAATATATATGGGTACTCGCCTGCATCGGACAACGCGGCAAAAACCGAGTACATATTCATGGAATTTGTGAAAAGTACGAAACTCAGCGACGTATGGGATGAGCTGGGGGAATCGGATATCGTTTCAGTCATGCGCCGACTCGTTCGACTCGAGTCTCAAATGATGTCGATTCGCTTTCCAGCTGGTGGAAGCCTCTACTATGCCCATGACCTGGAGAAGGTGACTGGAAGGGCGGGCATTCCCCTGGAGGACGAGCGTTTCTGCGTCGGTCCAGATACAGATCTGCCTCTGTGGTATGGCAGGAGATCACAGCTCGACGTAGACCGGGGACCATGTCCGCTGCTTTCTGCCTCTTCATTTTTTACGTGAACCAACTGATAAATATAGATAAAAATGCCGAAGCAGCGCTCGTAGCAGGAGCATACAAGGAACGGGCTTATCTGGAGAAGTTCGGTCAACCGCTCTTACCATTCCAGCGCCAGAGGAGGATTGGTTACCAGTTCCAGAAGCAGTTGCCGTCGGCGTACATCGAGAACTTGAACCGCTATCTCCTCATCGCGTCGTCACTCGTCCCTAGGGATCCTGCCCTCAGTCGTTTCTGCATCCGCCGTCGAGAATTCCATCCGAGTGATATCTTCGTTTCAAGGTCGGATGACTCTAACTGGGAAGTTGTCAGCGTTCTCGACTGGCACAACACCTCCATCCTGCCCCCGTTTCTTAATTTCGGCATACCTGAGCCCTTTCAGAGCCACTACTACGATGATCCTGTCTCACAATCTATGACACCGCCGCAACTGGAGAATTTAGACCAGCTAGACGAAGACGAGCGACCCGAAGCGGTGGATGACTACCGTAGACGCCTCGTCCATTACCACTACGTCAAGAACACGGAACAATACAATAAGCTCCACTATGCTGCGTTGACGGACCCCATGGGCGAGCTCCGCATGCGCCTCTTCAACCAGGCCAGTTATCCGTGGCAGGGTGATCCTCTCAACCTGAAGGTTGCGCTCATAGAAGCAACGGAGAGCTGGGAGATGCTTGCGGAGGGAGGTGGACCGTGTCCAGTCGTGTTCGACGCTGAGGACGTACGCAAGACGATGGAGCTGGATAAAGTACAGAGGTTGGCAGACATGACTAGCTCTGTGTGGGATAACAGGCTCGGCGTCACGGCGGATGGCCGGGTGCCCACCACCCAGGACTACGACAAGGTTATGGCACTCAACAAAGAGCTGAAAGAGGAGGCGTTGACGGAGGCCGAGTCGGAGGAGGAACGTGTGGAGGCTATAGAGCACTGGCCCTGGGACGACATGGACGAAGGGAAATATCATTAATGAATTAAGCTTGATATTCGGCGGTGTTGTATTTGTATCTGTTGTACGTTCAGTAGCAGTAGCACAGAACGCAAAATACGGTGATCATAGGCTCGCACACAATCAGGCACAACAAGTCATCCTAGGCCTAAATAAATATTTTAGTTCGATGGATCCCACGGGCGGAGCGCGAGGCATTTGTCATGCACGTGCATATGCAGAAGTCCGCTACGAATTCTTAGACGAGGAAATACGAATGCTCGCATGGTGTGTCGAATGCCCACAATCAGACACTCCTACCTAAGAGGCATTTAATTTGGAGACTGGCGACTGTGACTGGGAATTCTGCCTTATATTATGTCATTTATTATAGGCTACAAACTTAAACACTTTCATAACTCTACAACAGCGCGAATGATAATAGGGAGCTGAAAGACGGCTGCGTCTACGGATTCCTCTACAAGACGTTTCCTGCTAATATTATTTGAGGAATGAGCTGGCTGGTCATGAATGACAGTGCAACCAAGTGGTTACACGGTGAGTTCGGGGAGATAGCATTCTCCCAGCCCGGAAAGGAGAGAGAGAGACTATGTGTGTGTGATGTCGAATTTTGAGCGTTGAACGTTGAGGGTAAGCAGCACGCGCGAACACTCTCTCAGATAATTCCCTATATTTTCTGTACAAACTGAGCCCTATTTATACGTTTTACACTGTAGGGCTATGGTAAGGAGCGTGTGTGCGTGCTTGACGCAATATGTGAGACTTGACTACCACGGAATATCTACTAGCTATCACATGTACGTGCGTAATTAGTGTAGCGTCAGTAGCAGTTCTGTATAGTCCATAAATAGTAATACGAGATCTTAGCGACACTCGCGTAGTTATCTCGGTCCGTACTGAAACATGTGTCTGATTGCGTAAAGTAATCGTAATATATCATTTGATTTATTATTTAGATTGTCGGAGCACTAAATGCATGCCCGACTTTATTTATGGGAGTCCGGGCCCGCGTCGGA
>QFEA01004794.1:0-18774 GCA_003315975.1 Lactifluus echinatus
CATCCATGGGGTATGTTTTTTATTGATCAGCCGATCAGCCAAAATCGCCGACTGCATCCGTGTCTCGTGATCACACCTAATCATGCGAGCAGGACGTTCAACTCATGAATAGTAGTTTCTGACCCGAAGGCCTGTAACAACATCCTCGTCTCCAAGGAGAGTCGACACTTTCTTGAGTACGTTTCCTCATGACACAACTCCAGACGTGACATTCTAATCCGAGTAGTGAAAATATGCAGGTATTCGGCCCGGGCTCTTGTCCACGTTGGGTACGCGCCACGTCTTAATCCGACATATTCTTAGGAGACAAGCATCGTAAGCAACGGAAACTAAACCCGGTATTCAACACCAAGCATATGAATATATTATCACTGCTTTTCGTGCAGTCACGCGACAAAGTCGTTCCTGGGTTTGCATCTGTATCAAGTAACTGAGCTGGCGCTTGCAGGTTCGGGAGAAGTTCGACTCAATGGAGTGGAATGGTCCGCAAGAGATCAACATTGTCGATTGGATGGGAAAGGTTGCACTCGAGCTCATTGCACAAGCCGAGATCGGGTATTCCTTCGGTACGCTCGAAGGCAAAAATGACCAATATCGTGACGGAATTAAGGCGTTGGGGTGGGTGCTGTGAGATGTAAAAATTGTTTCCTTATTTGCACAATATATTACACCCAGAGATTCTGAACAAATTGCGCCTTGGAAGACCTTAAATCATCAGATAAGCTTGTGGATGTTATGAGCACCAATTCAAAAACCATTTACGACAAAGCAAAGGCTTCTACAATCAGGTGATGACGCAACTGTCAAGCAGGTTGGCAACGGCAGGGATATAATCAATCATCTAAGACATCGCTGCATTGTTTTCGGGTCATGGTTTGATCTAATCCCCCAATATACAAGCCAACACAACGGCATCCGAGGAAGATCGAATGAGCGTAGAGGAAGTCCTCGCACAGATGGCGTACGCAATATACAACTGGGATGAACGACACTAACTGACAGTTCATTTATTCAGAGCCATGGAAATAAATAGTTGGAAGAAAAGAGCACACAGGGAAAATGGACAAATCGGCCCTTAAAACAAAATGGAGGAAAGACGATTAGGAAATTGGTTGACTTACACATTGATGCGCGACAGGGCAAAGGAGATAAAGAAGGATTGTTTTAGAGGACAGGAAAATGTTCATTGGAGCAGGAAACCCGTTCTGAGTCATTGCAATACAAGGTCACCATCTTCCTCCCTGTGCGCTAGGAAAGTTATCTGTTCGGAAAATGAGATCCGAGGAAGCGCTTTTGGTAGAGCGGCTACAAGAATGAAGCAGAGATGAGAGGCGGTCTGAAATTCGGTGAATGGCAATGGCTCTTTGCAACAAGGGGAAGTGCAACAAGGGGAAGGGGAAGGATCCCCCGATGTGGGCAGGTCATGTGGCTCGTAGCCACAACAGGTTTGAGCTCCGACTCTGACTCAGCAACTCAGCAAGAACATTCCGCTCCGCTCCTTCCAAAATGGCACTAAAACCGCCGACGGAACAACGCCGCATATCTTAGCCGCGGCGTCATTCATATCGCGCTGCGCTGGATGCTTCCTGGTATGCGGAGATGGTTTCCTGGGTTGTAGTCTAATTCTAACAATTAATGGCCATAAGGAGATTGGGTAGAAAGGGCTGTACTAGGCCGATACCGATTTATTACTCAGGTCGGATTACTGCAGGTGCCGTGCCCTCTTCTGCCGCTTCGAATCGCAGAAATGGATAACGACGACTCGGACTCGGACCCGGATAACGATGACTCGACTCGGACCCGGATAACGACGACTCGGACTCGAACCCAGATAACGACGACTCGGACTCGGACCGGATAACGACGACTCGGACTCAGACCCATCTGATCATTACTAAACTTGTACTTGCGGCGCATCGCTAGCTACATGTCCCGCGGGGTTGCGGTTCTTTTTTATCTCTTTTGACGTACACGACCCACTCGCAAAAACAGGTTCCGATTGCACGCGGGTCTGCATCGGGTGCTGTATAAGTCGTCCATGCATTCCTGAGGGATACCTAGAGCCGCGGTTATAGTCTTACGCCGAGATCCATCAGTTATGCTTCTGTACTAACAAGGGTGACAGCCCGCCCGCCTGACGAGTTTCACTTGGAGTTCCAAAGAAGATCGGAGCCTGCGCGAATCATCAACTGCTCGTGAGCATAGCTTGTTAACCGTCGTAATTTCACAGGAATTCTTGACTGGGTATTATATATATATAAGCAAATGATCGATGTGACTACCGACAGATATGATTTTTCTCTTGTTCAAACTCGCAGCATGTGGGCTCTTAGTCTTCACAGGCTTGGCCCTTCTCGTCCCTCTTAGGCACAGGTTCAGACAGCGGCAACTCTGGAAGATTCCTGGGCCTCCAACTCCTTCATTTCTCTCGGGTAAGTCGGGTTATCAAAGACGGTGTGGACTTAATACTGACGAGGGACCAAGGTCACTTTTACCGCATGTTCAGCCCCTATGCTTTCCCATTTCATGAACGGCTCCGCCAAAGTTATGGCAGAGTTGCACGGATTAATGGATTTTTGGGGGTATGTTTTCCATTAGCCACCCAAGTTTTTAACAACCTTCACGTCTTATGACTAATGCCAACCGTGCGAACAGGACATACAACTCGTAGTATCTGACCCAAAGGCCTGTAACAACATCGTCATTAAAGATCAAGCCATCTTCGAGGAAACTCGTGGCTTCCTTGAGTACATTCAATTATCCTAACATTGTTCAGATACGACTTGATAATTCGGGTAGTGTGAATATCCAGGCGTTCGGTCCAGCGCTCTTTTCTACATCCGGTAAGCACTTGTATCACTAATTTGGATGTATGGCTTCATGAATCATATGATGCCCTCAGGGGACCAACACCGTAGGCAACGAAAATTACTTAACCCGGTATTCAACGTCAAGCATATGCGATACATGACCCCCATTTTCCATAGAGTTACGCGACAGGCACGTTCATAGGCTTGGATCTATATGACAGTTAGTGATCATAAACTCGCGCTGGCAGCTTCGAGCGAAGCTCGAGTCAATGATATCGAATGGTCCGCGAGATATCAACATCGCCGACTTGATGGGCAAGGTTGCACTCGAACTAATTGGGCAAGCCGGACTTGGGTATTCCTTCGGCACGCTCGAAGGCAGAAACGACCACTTTTGCAATGCATTCAAAGAATATGTGTGCGCACGCTGTTAAAACGTTGTCATCGAACTAAATCCTCTCAGCCCTGTTATGTCTTCCCTTGCGGTTCCACGTACCTTATTTCCTTATGTTCATGAGGTATTCCACCCAAAGTTTCTGAAGTATATGGGTCAAATTTTGCCGTGGAGAAGCTTAAATCGTGTGATAGAACTTGCCGATATTATGTATGCCAGTGCGAGAGGCATTTACGAGACCAAAAAAAGGCTTTTACAATCAAGTGATGACCTAACTGTCAAGCTTGTTGAGGATAACAAGGATATTATCAGTGTTCTATGTGCGTCCACGTTTTTATTTCCAGGCCAGAGGTCTGATGCAATCTCACCAAAGTGCAAGCCAATGCGTCGACATCTAAGGAAGGCCGACTAAGCGAAGAGGAAGTACTCGCACAGATGACGTACGCCATCATTCATCCTGGTTGGACACTCTGACAAGCAGCGCATGCACCCAGTTCCCTGCTTATTGCAGCGACAGACACAACTTCTAACTCACTCTCCCGTATCCTACATCTTCTCGCTCTCCATCCCAATGTCCAGGACAGGCTCAGAAACGAGCTGAAAGAAGCTTGTGAAGCAAACGAGGAGCTCGCCCATGATGAACTTGTGTCTTTACCTTACTTGGAAGCAGTGTGTCGAGAAACTCTACGCCTGTAGGTCACTCCTATTGATTCGTTGGATAAAATTCTCAAATGCAAGTTAGTTACCCCCCGGTAACCGGAGTAATGAGGACGTGGGTGACCGCAAATGCCCTTCTCATTATTAACGCACTGACAAAATGCAGTGCACGAAGCGACGTTGTACTGCCACTTTCCACGCCGATTCATGGTGCCGACGGGTGTTCAATGCATGAGCTCTTCATCCCTAATGATACGAATGTATTCCTTCATATTTACAACCTGAACCGTGACCCGTTGATTTGGGGGGAGGACGCGACGGAGTGGAAGCCAGAACGTTGGCTAACACCACTTCCCGAAAGTGTCGCGAAAGCAAATATTCAAGGTGTATATGCAAACACGTGAGCGATCTAAATCATTGTCCTTGTCCTGCGCTCCTCCACTAATAAAGATCATAAGTATGACATTCATCGGTGGTTCACGGGCATGCGTGTATGTGCTTGGATGATTCCAGAATGAAAATTGACCTCAACTGATGTTTCTTATAGAGGATTCAAGTTTGCACAATTGGAAATGAGTAAGTTTCTTCTAGGTGGCGGATATCGCGATTCTGACTACTGTTTGTTTGCAGAGGTTGTGCTATCTCAGATCATTCCTGCGTTCCAATTTGCACCTTCGAAAGCTGAGGTAGTTTGGAGATTTGGTACTATTTCCAGCCCTTCTGTGGAAGGATCAGTGAATTCTTTTCTCCCTAAGCTCCCTATCATCGTTTCTCGGATCTAGAACACACTTTAACCATCCCTGTATCGGCATCGTCTCTTTCCGATAGTCATTGTCGTATGTGCATTGTTCTGTGAAATGTTTATAAGTTTAGTAGTACAAGTGGCTGCTAAACCTTACGAGTAGGTGTATAGCCGAGCCTGGTGAGGCAGGGAACAGTCCTTTCCGTCACGTGGTGATAGGAAGTTATGACAAAAGCACATCGACAAAGCCGCACTGGCAGTCACTACCACGTTAGTCCTGGGCGCCTTACCTCACCGCTCGTTTCCTAAGTCTCCACATATCAACATTCTGTGCCAATGTGTCAAGCTCAATCCAAAGGCTGTGATTGGTAATTTTAGTTAGAAATCCACTTTGCTTCTCGATAGCGCTATGCTTGTTGATTTCATTTGGTTTCTCCACTATTTACCATTCACTTAATCGACAGTCTCCCGTTCCCACTCCCACATGCAGTTGTCTGCAATACATTACCTTTTGCTATCAGGCTCTCTTTCTATTTGCCTCTTGTCTTTCTTCTTTCTTATACTGAAAGCGTACTTCTACCATTTGCAAAGGTCATTCCTTAGAGCTCTCTCCACTCTGACTCTCCTGACCACTCTAGTACAGTTAACTCCGTGAGATCAACGAGTTAATTGATAGCATTGTAACAGTTGTGAGTGGGGCCCTCTCGATCGAGATTTGCCCGTGTCGACTGCTACAATTTACGTAACTTAAATAGGTTGCTTTTTACGTCGACCCGTGCATCGCTTGTGAACAGTCTAGGCTGGTTGTCTGGTCCATTCCGATATAGCTATACCAGCCTTCTCGGTTGGATCCTGTCTGATCCAGTCCCATCCCGCAGGTCATGCCCAAATGTGCTTCTTCAAACTTTCCTGTTGTACATGGCCAGCACATCAGATCCCATGTTTCAATCTGCTCCCCTTCTTTCAGACGAGCTGGCTCTATGTGCCATTCTTTTTTTTTTTTTGAATCTACTTCTGTGCACCTCCGGGCACAGAACACCATGTAGCACTTTCTAAGTGCCATTCTTTTAGCCATGGAACACTCTCTTGCCGAGAAAAGGACAAATCCCTTGGAATGGTAACTTACTAGGATATCTGTAACTCCTGTTTGCTCTAATCCTGTAGGCGGTTACTTCTTACTTCCACTAATCAATGGTCACTGAGCCGCGGGGTATTATGTAACCTCTCAAATCCCGCGGTGCAGAATGTGTATGTAGGTATCTGCATGTGTCATACATCAGGTGTCATGGGGCCTACTGTACGAGGTTCTCGTACAGTAGGAACCATACATTCCTGGAAAACATCTACAGCCGCGGGCTTTACTTGGAACAATAGAGAAGCTCGGACCCAGGGCGAATCATCAACCACTCGTCAGGATAGCTTATTCGGCGCGGATGACTCCGCCGGAGATTTTTAACTGAGCACTATATAGATCCTACACGAACTGGCGTGCACTACCACGATCTCCTCGACATCATGATGCCTTCTCTCCTTTACAAATTTGCAGCAGCGCTTTTATTCTTTGCCAGTGTGGTCCTTCTCATCGTTATTAGATACAAATTCAAGCAGCGACACCTCTGGAAGATACCTGGGCCTTCAAACCCATCTTTTTTCTGGGGTACGATCGTCGTAATAAAAACGATGCAGACAATATGCTCATGGGAGGAAAAGGCCACTCTTACAGCATGTTTAACCGCTACTCACGTGAATTTCATGAAGGGCTACGTCAAAATTACGGCCGGGTGGCGCGTATCTATGGATTTCTTGGAGTATGTTTTTGCCAACGTCCTCGTATGTTGGAGTCTAGTCACCAATGCCAATCGTCCGAACAGGACATGCAACTCGTGGTATCCGACCCAAAAGCTTGTAATAACATTGTCATTAAAGATCAAACCATATTCGAAGAGACTCGCTCCTTCCTCGAGTATGCTTTCCCCTTGTGATACGACACCAGCTACGAATTTATAACTCGAGTAGTCTAAATATGCAGATCTTCGGTCCATCGCTCATTTCCACGCTAGGTGTGCACATAGTGTCGCTCCATCTGACGTATGGTCCGGCTAATTCATGTCCGTCAGGGGACCACCATCGTAAGCAACGAAAATTACTCAACCCCGTATTCAATATCAAGCATATGCGATTTATAATCCCCGTTTTTCATGCCGTCACACGACAGGTACGTTTCCAGGCGTGCAATCCAGGAAATGGTTAGCTAAATACGCTTGGAGCTTCGAGCAAACTTCGAATCAACGCTGTCGAATGGCCCGCAAGAGATCGACATTATCGCTTGTATGAGCAAACTTGCACTAGAATTAATTGGGCAGGCCGGTCTCGGTTACTCCTTCGGTACGCTCGAAGGCAGGAACGATCAATTCTGCAATGCTATTAGAGGGTTTGGGTGCGTATATAGTCAAATCGATTGTATCCACCTGATTCTCCTCCAGCCCGACCATGAGCTCCCTTGCACCGATACGTGACTTGTATCCATATTTTCACAGGACGTTTCACCCCAAAATTCTGAAGTTTATGGGACAAACTGTGCCGTGGAGGAGCTTGAATCGTGCGATAAAAATCACGGAGATCATGAACACCAATGCAACACGCCTTTTTGAGACAAAAAAAAGGTTACTAGAATCAGGTGATGACGCATCGGTAAAGCAAGTTGGAGATGGCAAGGATATCATCTCTCTTTTAAGTAAGTCGACGTAATTTCTTGGTTCAATACTGGAGGGTTGATGTATTCACTAAGTGCAAGCCAATGCAACAACATCGGAGGAAGATCGACTGAGCGAAGAGGAAGTACTCGCACAGATGACGTACGCCAAAATGCATGCGGGATGGCCAACTCTGACGAGCAGCGCATTCGTCCAGTGTTCTGGTCTTTGCAGCGACAAGTACAACCTCTAACGCACTCTCTCGCATCTTACATCTCCTTGCTCTTCATCCTGATGTTCAAGATAAGCTCAGAGAGGAGCTGAAAGCTGCTTGTGAGACCAAGGAGGAGCTCACCCACGATGAGCTTGTTTCGTTGCCGTACTTGGAGGCGGTTTGTCGCGAATCTCTACGTCTGTAGGTCACACACCACTCTCACTAGACGAATGCTAAGAGCTTGTCAGCTACCCTCCAGCAATCGGGGTAATGAGAACGTATGTGACCGCCCATTTCTCGATAGCTAACATACTCATATGTAGCAGTACACGGAGCGATGTCGTTCTGCCACTTTCCACCCCCATCCGCGGCTCTGATGGGCACCCAATCCACGAGATCTTCGTCCCCAGTGACACGAATGTATTCCTTCATATTTACAATTTGAACCGTGACCCGTCGATCTGGGGAGACGACGCGGCTGAGTGGAAGCCAGAACGCTGGTTAGCACCACTGCCCGAAAGTGTTGCGGCGGCGAACATTCAAGGTGTATACGCTAATACGTGAGTGAATTATAGTTTTCGCGTTCTGTCCCTGATACAGGTTACTAGTATGACATTTATCGGTGGCTCACGGTCATGCATGTATGTGATGACTACTTGCGAAAATGGACAGAGCTGATGTGGCCACTGGCACACTTGTAGCGGGTTCAAATTCTCGCAGCTAGAAATGAGTAAGCGAAATGCCTTGGCTTGAGGCGGTGTATGTTGCCTGTAGAGTCTGACTGCTGCACGTTTGCAGAAGTTGTGCTATCCCAGTTCATTCCTGCGTTCCGATTTACACCCTCGAAAGCGGAGATATTTTGGGGATTTGGTGGGTTTACTACCCCATCAGTGAAGGGATCAACCAAGTCCGTTCTCCCCGAGCTTCCAATCGTCGTTTCTCGCGTCTAGGGGGACACACTCGTACTACCCACGACTTGACATTGTGGCTTGATTCTCGTTTTCGTCATATGGTGATGGGTACTATGGCATCCATTGCTATAGGCGTCCTTGTGTATATGTATGGTCAACTAGGGAACTGGGAGGCGTTTTGAATTATTCTGACGGAGCGTTCGAGCCGTAGCACGTCATGAGTACTAGTGACGTACAGCTTCATAAATAACGACCAGACGTGGTTTGTACAGCGCTTTCTGGCCTAGTCCATACAAGCTTAAGGAAGCACTACGATTTTTAGGTCTAAGAACGAAGGTCCCCTTGAAGGGCGTGGAGTCCATGCGCAACTTGCAGACCGCCGTTCCTTGAACCTCTCTGTAAATGCTTGTTGAATGAATCAACTTCGAGAAATATAAACTGGCTGAAAACAACGTGAGTGCGGTCTCGCGTCGCTGGTGTTTAAGTTCTCGGCCTCAAAGGCATCCCGAAGCACTAGACAGCTCCAAGTGCCTACTTTGAAAACAGTTGGATCATGTCGAGCAACAAGGCTGGGTGGTTCTTCAGAGATCTTTACACAAATATATAGACTACAACTAAACACACAAAAAGTCCTGTTAAATTGTTCGTGCGGCCCGGGTACCGCGTGTTCTATATCCAAGCTGTATGGGCACTGCAGCATTCAGCCTCTAGCCTCCAGCCCTCTCTTAATGGCTGTATTCGCAGGATACAGGTCAGTCCACAATGAGCAGCTACTGCAGATGAGAAAGGTTGACACACCTTCGCACGAGTCCTTCGCATCGCCAAACAACATTTTTGTCCCTGGCATGTAGAACATGGGGTTCGGCACATCCGCTATTGTCCGACACAGTTATACCAAGTCAGTGACATCCCTGCGCATGCACAGGGCGCAGTGACACGCACCATAGCCACTGCTCATTCCGCGTTTCATCACAAAGACCTGCTTGCTTTTCCACGCGTGTAGCACGGGCATGCCCGCGATCGCGCTGCCTGGCTCGAGCGCGATTGGATTAACGGTGTCATTCGCACCAATGACGAGCGTCACGTCTGTATCGCTGAAATCATCGTTTATCTCATCCATCTCTAACACGACTGCGAAAGAAGTTCTCAGATATATGCATGCGATGATGAGGGAAGAGAAGCGCACTATCATATGGGACTGATGCTTCGGCGAGCAGGACGTTACACTGGCCTGGCATGCGTCCTGCGACAGGGTGAATCGCGAAGCGTACGTTCACGCCCTTCGCTCGCAAAAGAGACGTAATTTCCGATATCGCGTATTGGGCCTTTGCCACAGCCATGCCATACCCGACAACCTGTGAGATACGTTAGTGTCAGAAATGAAATAGAAACGCAAATGGGATTGACTCACCAAGATGACACTGTCAGCATTCGCTAGGGCCTCTACGACATCATCCGCGTTAGTTTGTGTGATTTGACCTTCCATCTTATAGTCTGAAGGGGCTGCCACCGGAGCAGCTCCTCCGAAAAGGACGTTTATAGGTGAACGATTCATGGCAACGCACTTGAAGGCACGGGTATGTAAGTTGGTCCGGCGATCATGGGATAATGCGCACCATAATATATGACAGAATGGAGCCGCTGACCCCAATCAGAGACCCGACAGTAGTTAATAATGGGTTATCGAGCATGAAACCTATCATACCAACCAGCACAGAGTCAGGTGGTTTCCAAAAGTGCAGACAGGGACTTCCATGACAGACCTTCAGCGACAAGAGCGAAGCCAGAGTACGCGTTTAACACAGTGATGACGACAGCTATCCCGGACCTTCGCTATCAAAACGAGCTTTCATGAGAGAAATGTAGAACATACGCATGTCCGCTCCACCAACAGCAGCAGTTAGCGTGTATCCCTTGATGAAACTGAGCAACGTGTTCAAACCCAGATACCCAGCGGCGACAGCGGGCACTGCCGGAGCAGCAGCCAAAAATCCACCCATGGCCGCTAAATTTAATCCAAGGAGGGAGCCATTGACGAGATGCCTGCCCGGAAGCATGAGAGGTTTGGACGACATCTTCCCAGCGAGCTTAAAAAATGCGACAATCGAGCCTGTGAAGGTCACACCACCTTCCGACCCGACACGTAAGCCAGCAGTTCTGGGGGAAGAACAGACAAAGAGAGGGAATGCGCACCAATAAGGACGCCAAGGTACGCCGTAACTAGATGCAGCGTGGAGATGTGATCTGCCGCGGCACCGATCACACTGCCAATGCTCGTAAGTACGGCCGCAAGGCCGACAACTGAGTGTAATGCCGCGACCATCTGCGGGAGCTCTGTTGCAGTTATGCGACGTCCGATAATTGTGCCAACAGTCCCGCCAATAGTCGCGACTGCTGCAAACTGCGCGAGTACCTCTACTGGGAAGCCGACTGCTGCAAGGGACGCGAGGATGCCTGAGCCGACGCCAAGTATTCCAAGTGCGTTGCCTTGACGTGCGGTGACCTGCGAAGAAAGACCAGACAAGGAGGCTGTTGCAAACTAATTTCAGAATAGGGGTGCCAGTATGAGATGAAAATCACGGACCAATGCAGAGCACACTGCTAGTCAGGTATCCAGCTTGTACAAGGCCTGCCATGCCTGTGTGTGCTGCTGCCAAAAACCCTCCAGTGAATACTACCGCGGGGACGCTGTAAAGCCACGAGTACTCTGGCGGGTCTCCAGGTCCTACACGACCAAGTCAGAGTGAAGTAGAAATCATTGTAGAGAATCATTACTCTTGAACATGTCCAGCATTCGTTTCGTGATCACGAAGCCCCCAGCGACATTGACACTAGCCAAGAGAACTGATAACGCGCCGAGTACTTGAGACACAGTTCCGGGGAGATAGCCACCACCCATGACGAAAAGGCCGCCAATACCAACCATGCCTAGAATTATACGATAAGCCTTCGGACATGGCATACGGGTATGTTTCAGGCAGCAAACTTACCTGAAATTGCATTCGTGACGGACATCAACGGAGAGTGTAAAGCGGGTGCAACACCCCAGACGACGCGATACCCAATAAGACTAGCCAAACCGAAGGTGAAAAAATTAGCCATAAACAGCGGGCCCGTCACTTTCCCGAGTGCAACTGCAGTGCCAATCCCTGCTGTGATAGTCGCGACTTCACGTGTAGCCTTCTGCCATGGGGTAATCGCACGCGTCTCTTTCTCGGCCTCAGCCGCCTTCGTTGGTGTGGGTGGTGCCGCCGGGGCCGGGGGAGCAGCCCGTATGACAGGAGGCAGAAGAGCACCGTGATGTACCACCAGAGCACCGCGAATTACTTCATCGTCCAAGTTGATGTGGAAATTTGAAGGCGTATTGGTGGGAGTCATGGAAAGGAGGAACTTTGTGATATTGTTCGAATAGAGTGTCGAGGATTGAGTGGGTAACCGTGACGGAAGATCAGTATAACCTGAAGAACGAGATGTTATATTGATAATTGAAGACATGCAAAGTCGATTGAAACACACCAATGATTGTGACCCCTTTATGAACGTGAAGCTTCCCTGGAATAGTAGCCTCGCAATTTCCGCCTGCCTCCGCTGCAAGGTCCACGATGACAGAGCCTTGCTTCATGGCGCCAATCATCTACGAAAGTACATGATTAGCAGTCCTTTTGAATGACGTTTTCGGACTTGCCTCGTTTGTGATTAGCCGAGGTGCGGGTTTTCCGGGAATAAGAGCCTGGAGGGCATCGTCAATTGCAGCGATGTAGAGAGACGGACGAGATCTTACCGTAGTGATAACGATGTCTACTTCTTTGCACTGTTGTAAAAAAAGGGCCATCTCGGCTTCTATGAATTCCTTGGACATCTCTTTTGC
Organism: Lactifluus echinatus; assembly: GCA_003315975.1. Taxonomy (NCBI): domain Eukaryota; kingdom Fungi; phylum Basidiomycota; class Agaricomycetes; order Russulales; family Russulaceae; genus Lactifluus; species Lactifluus echinatus. The sequence continues at coordinate 12,290 of QFEA01004794.1, forward strand.
ATAACCACCGCCTCCACTTCCATCTTCTTGTAGGGGGACCTCGATAAATTCTGCTCCGAGAGACTGGACCTGTTCACGAACAGCAGGACGTGTGTCGAACCCGCGCACGATGGCACCCAAGCGTCGGGCAGTGGCAATGGCGCTGAGACCTGCAACGCCTGCGCCGATGACGAGGACCTTACTTGGAGGGATCTGCATTCCCGTTCCTATATTTAGTTCTTACGCTACTTATCTCCGGAAAAGGAATCGACATCACCTTTCTGGTCAAAGCAGGTAACGTAAGAAAGCCGAGAATCGATTTGGCAGAACACGTAAGCAAGCTGGCACATACCCTGCAGCGGTAACCTGTCCAGTCATGTATCGACCAAAGTGGTTCGCAGCTTCCAGAACGGCCTTGTAGCCAGCAACGTTGGTCATAGAACTATTTTCAGAAAAAAAAATAGGCGTGCCTCGGAAAGCGCGGATATAGATATCTCACCTGAGCGCGTCAAAGACCTGGGCACGCGAAATCCGGGGTATCATGTCCATGGCAAACGTGTTGACGTTCCTCTTTGCCAACGCCTCTACCAACTCTTTGTTTTGCTTTGGATATAAAAACGAAAAGAGGGTGCTCCCATGCTTGATGTGTTCGACTTCCTTGTCCAGCAGCGGCGGCCTGACCTTGAGCATGATGTCGGCTTTGGCAAATAGATGTTCGCGCGATGCAAGCGTAGCGCCCGCCTTCTCATAGTCCCCGTTCAAAAACTGCGCATGCGCTCCGGCATCGTGTTCGACGAGGATCTCTGCGAACCCTTTCTTACGGAGAAGAGCAACGTTTTGGGGCGTGAGCGCGACACGGCCTTCATCCGGGTAAATTTCTCGCGGAACTCCCACTCTTAGGGATGAGTAGGGAAAACCTTGAAACGAGGCCGCAACGTGTTGACTTGAGAAAGCGAGGTTCGAGCTGACACCATGCACTTACTGGCCTCTATCCCTGCTGCTGATGCAGACGGCTTGGCATCTTGGCGCACGTGTCTGGACAAATGAAATGAACGGAGAGGAGCAGCAACTAGAAGTGTACCACGATCATTAACCACGAGACTGATATGGCAGGTCAATGCTTGCCATTTGGGAGCCTCCTGTAGAGAGTAGGGGAGGAGATTTGGTGGGACAATCGCAGACCACAGGCGATATTGGCCGTGGGGATGGCCATCGTCAAGGAGGACGGTCTGAAGACGTGTTGATGAGAGATATAGTTGTAGTGGCCGTGGTTGAGGGCCTTTACACTCGGCTCGGACAAAGCACGGCCAGGCCAAGGGGAAAGGCACAAGCACAACGGACTTGACGCGCCTGGCTGGGCCCGACAGATCGGCCAACGCTCTATTTGGGCCCGTCTTCTCATCGATCCCTGGTCACATGCTTATGCTCATCCGAGCCTTCACCCACGACCTCATCGATACCGGACAACTTGGATTATTCTCGGGCCGATCACTCTGCTGCTTCGAGTCGCTGTTCGCCCTCACGAATTCTCCTTTCCTCTGCCACGTCACGACAAACGACAATCAACCCGAAGTCGATGCATTCTCGGTGCTCTGATGGTATCCATGCTCTCTGTTGGAATAATGCTGGTCTTGCTACATATACATACAATCAGAGGATGACAGCTGTCGGGGTCCCATTGTGCCCTGCTCTGCAGATATCATAAAGATCATACACTTCAATGGCGGTGGGTGCAGAGGGCGCGCTTTCACTACACAACAGACCCATGGCATAACTGCTGAGACAGGCCACCCTCAGTCTAGCATTTGGCCGCTGAGTGCCCGCTCTGTCTTAAGAAGTTCTTGCACGTAGGGGTGTTCCCAAAGCCGCTTTGCGTCCTCGGGATCTATTCGAGGTAACGGTTTCCGTGGTAGACCTCCGTAGCCGTATAATTTGTCAGTAAGGGATTTCACGCCCGAAACCGATGCCTTTGCAACGACAAAATCTGCACGCGCTATGATACCTTGCAGCTCTTGAGCCTCGACTAGCTGCGAGGGGTGTTTTGTAGCTTCCACAGACAACTCGAACAACTTCACCAGAGAACGCTAGTGACCACACAGCTTGTCAGCTTGTAAACAAGTGTGCCAACTGGATACTTACCGGCGCCAAATTAGCAAGGCCTGTAATAGCGCCATGTCCGTGAACAAAAGTAGACGAGGTGATGATGTCCGCATAACCCCCTAACACCAGGAATGGTGTATTGAGGTCTTTGCGTGGATGAGTATTGAGGAATGTCGGACTCGCGACGGCTGTCGCAATTCGCGTGAGCTTGCCGACATTACCACAGCTATTGCTGCGAATTAAGATGCGTTTTCAAAGTGAACAAGCAGAGTCAACACACGTGAGCTTTATCCCACACAAATTAGGACAAGCGCCTGCCAGTTCCACGACCAGCTCGGAGTCGAGGTCGATTCCTCCGCTTGCCCCTGGATCTGTACATTTATGAATGGATGGGTAAACAAATCACTTGAGAGGGGATGAACAAGCACGCACAGTTGTATATGAGAACTGGTACTGGACTCCTTTCTGCAACCTCTACGAAGAATTCCTTCAGTGCTTGGCGGTGATTCGCAAGCACGCCAGCGAAGTATCCGGGAGTGATCACGATCGCAGCGTCAGCGCCGGCAGCCGCAACTTCCTCACAAAGCACAACTGTTTCCCGCGTGCTACCACCACCTGCACCCACAATGAGGGGAATGTGGGAAAAGCCCTCTGCATCGAGTGCTTTGCGAGCTGACTGTATGATCTTCGCACGTTCGCCATGCACAAGATGTATACCCTCGCCCATCGTGCCCGCTAGAAGGGGCCCCACCCCTGCACGCGCCAACCGGACAACGTGCACGTTGAGCGCATCAAGATCTGCGTTCCTCAGAAACTTCGGCACAGCAGAGACTGAGTGGTACGGAAGGACACACCGAGGTCCTCCCTCCCAGGGAGAAAGAACGTAGGAAGGGGCGCAATGATACCAGGAATTAACGGCCGTGAGATGCGCGGAAGAGCACCTGAAGCCCCACTGGATGCCATGGTGAGAGATAAGGGATGCGGGTACAATATTATCGTGACGGCAGCCGAATATAAATAACGGAGAGTGGCCGTTCGTCGGAGTAGCTCGACTGGCGACGGTCCGCCCGGAGCGAGTTCCGCGGTCCGTCATTGATTAATGCGTTACGTCAGGTCGGTTGCCTTTGAAATTGAAAAAACGAGTTAATATATCCCTAGCGGGATTTAATTGGTGAGTTCCAATCAATTGCATTTGAGACTCGGGTTAGGCTTTCTTCCATGACTTGATGCGACAAGCCATGGTCGGACCCTTGGGGTAATATCACTTTGTATTTACCCATTCGTGGGGTGTCTTCCTGAAAAACGGGTCATCCATGAATAGCGGCTTTGGAAAAGGGCAGGCAGTGAGCCCCTATGTGCTGAGTTACAGAACCTAGACCTTTTTTAGAGTGACGTTACGGGTTGCTTATTTGATTGCGGACTAACGGACCAGACCACGTGAGATACCTGACCCCGCCCGACTGACCCTGACGAAGGGTTGTTGTTGTCTCTTCTGACTCTTGAAAACGTGTTCCAGGTTTCAGGCTAGACAGAAATGACCTCATTGCAACATGCATGATGCCAATAAACGCTCAGATCCGAGAGACACACTGACGTCATCCCAAACCAAAACAGCAGATACCCCCATGTGTCTCATGACCAAGCGCCCTCTTTCAGAGTTGTTGGGCCAAGGCCGCAGGTTCTCTCGAAACAGTGTTCAGGTTCAGGAGCCCAGACTTGAAGACTTTGGCCCAGAACGTGGGCCGCTGATGGATTGGTTATGGCCCATTCACACCACCTTCCACGACGACGAGCTTGTCTAGTACTTCGCGTTCCCATGCTGTCCATCCATCCGCATCTTTCTCACCCGGGTCCACCAACGCGGCCTCGAACACCTCCCAAGGCACGCACCGACGGTCTCCCTCTTCCGTCGGCTCAGGCTCAAGGACATAGTCTTTCTGCCGGGATCGCGTGAGGGTGACAACATGTCCGGCGGAGCCGAGTGCACGTGCAAGGTCATGCACAATCGAGCGCACATACGTGCCTCCCGAGACACGCATCTGCAGTACAAACGCCGTCGGGACCTTGTCCGAGTCTGATACTGTGGCCTCGCTTTCAGCCTCGCCGTCATCCACGACGACAGAGGCGGGGTCCACGGTGGAGAGCGACCGCATGAGGGCCCTCTTCTGCTCGGCGGAGAACACCTTCTCTGGCCAGCGATACGCGTGATCGCTTCCCATCCAGTCGATCAACTCGAGGGAGTGGACGATAACCTGTCGCTTCTCGATCGGCCGCGGGAGGGGAATGCCTTTGCGCGCGTAGTCGTAGAGTGGCACCCCGTCCATTTTAAGTGCAGAGAAGCTAAGCTCGGTTGTCGGTTTTTGCTAAGTCCGGGAGTTGCAGAAGAGGGATGAACGCACATGGGGGGTGCCTGTTGAATCTCGCCGCGGAACTGTGCGAGCGCATCTTCGACATTTTTGCGTGTGACATGCTGCCACGGCGCTGTGCGCACGCGCTCCCCCTCGCTGTCGTACGTATCTGTCTCGCACCCAAGCAGACACGTCGTGCGGTATACCTAATAAAGGAGATGCTCATGTGTTGTTAATAAGCATTTCATAAGTAAACAAGCGCACCTTTGCGCAGTCCAAGAAACCATTCAACTTCTTAGTGCCTTTGCCGACACCGACCACTACAGGGCGTTGACGCTCGACCGACAATACCAGAGATCTCCTATAAAAAACACTGACCAAGAACACCGTCCGCGAGTGGATCTAGCGTGCCACCTTGTCCAATCTTCACATTTTCTTTCCGCGACCTCTTTTTACCCGGCGCGTTTTCGAGTTTCTTCTCGTCAACGAAAAGACGAGACTTGTTGACGAGCTTCTTCAGCTGATTCACGATGTGCATGGACGTTGGTCCAGATGGCTTTATTACACCGAAGAGGCCCGATATAGGGAATGAAGCCAGAGACTTTGGCATTCTACTGAACTGAGATACGAGGATACCGCAGAACTGGGCAGCATTAGCATTATTAGAGTACGCGGGCGTGATTGTCACACGTGACCGATACATCATTCTCTCTACTGCACTAATTAACCCACACGAGGAATCGTTCAAAATCCTCCTTAACGTAGCCCCCTCACCCTTCGGGAGGGTAGTATCCTCCCTGCGGGAGAAATAAGTGCCAAATTTCGAGTCCAAGACCGAGGTCCTACGCACATATTGCCTGTGGTGTTCCTTAGCTCCAGCTTTGTCAATCTCCGCGATCTCGCGGTCCGTAAGTCTCGGCGCATCTAATATGTTGAGATATTCCACCATGCGTGACTCCTTGGCGGTTGTCCTAGACGCCCTTGTCAATACATATGGGCTCTCCACAATTACACAACGTGCTCACGTTACTATCACAACACCTTTCTCACGCAGCCACAGGAGCAATACATGAGTTTCAATGAACGGCTTCCTCGTTGTTCCAGAGAGTCTCTTTGCGACAGATGCCAAGACAGGATCGAGCGGTCCACCCTTGAAGTGCAAAAATGGCGAGAGCCCGCCGAATGCCTCTGTCACGATCTCATGCTGTTTCTGTAGCTCAAGGGTGGACAGCACCTCCTTGTAGACGTATGGATGGAGCTCAATCTACGCATATAGTCAGCGACTGCGGCGTAGTGAGATTGACTATAGACGCCGCATCGATGTACCTGGTTGACCGCGGGGGGGAACTCCGCACCATCGAGAATCTCGCGAAGCTGAAGTGGACGAAAATTGGCGACACCTATACTGCGTGCAAGTCCCTCCTTCTTGACCGCCTCCATCTGCTTCCACACTGCCTTCAGGAGCCCTGGCTGGTGGGTGTAATGTATTGGCGTGTGGATGAGGAAGAGGTCGACGTAATCGAGCTGTAGCTTGGCGAGCGACTCTACGAGCGTGTCCCGCACTGTCTGACCCTCAGTGGGCTTGCCTAGCTTTGTCGTGACGAACAACTGATCGCGAGGTTTCCTCGCAGCTGCGATGCCCGCGCCGACAGAGTCCTCGTTGTCGTACACCTGTGCAGTGTCGAAATGCGTGAATCCTACTTTGATTGCAGTTGTCACGAGGTCCTGAACATCCTCGTTATAGTGCGCGGTTCCCGTGCCAATCGCAAGTAAGGGGACCGTCGTGTTGTCGTTCAATCTAATAGGGGTGTTCGCCATCGAAGGCTGAAGCGCTGACGTGGCTGGTACGTCTTGGTCTTGGTCACATAAACACAACGGCTTCGGCTTATCAAGTCACTGCAAGTGACCCGTATGAAGTCATTGCCAAGTTCATTGCAGACACGGGGAGATTCACCATTGGCAGTGAGCAAAATAACTGTCGCATTTAACATACTACGCGATTACACCAGCAGGTATCCATACACATCCCCCCCATAACGTGCTGCGCGCACCAGTTCA
>QFEA01004794.1:18962-32117 GCA_003315975.1 Lactifluus echinatus
GTCGTTCAATCTAATAGGGGTGTTCGCCATCGAAGGCTGAAGCGCTGACGTGGCTGGTACGTCTTGGTCTTGGTCACATAAACACAACGGCTTCGGCTTATCAAGTCACTGCAAGTGACCCGTATGAAGTCATTGCGTCTAGTCTCGTTCCCAGACCCCAGCTTCATCGGAGTCTGAGTATGAGATCGCAAGTTGGGGGTCACGCCTCAAATCGATCTGTTTTTCAAACCCCGGCTTTCCATAATCGTCAGACTGGGAACGAGACTAAGGTACACGTGACGTACTGAAATCGTTTAGGCGCTAAATAGCCTTAGCCTGACATTGTAGTGTTTGTTTCTTCTCTGATTGAACTGAACGTGAATCCCTCAATCAGTACACTTAGACCCGCTCAACGTGCCGTGCCGATCAGATTCCTTGACGTAAAAAATATCAACATGCACATGCCAACCCTCATGCAGTTGCATTTACATGGTTAACAACCCATCCTCTGGCAACAACTGTGGTCGTTGCGCCCAGTTTAAAAACTATCCTGCTCCAATACGCCTTATAACACGGAGGCAGGAGTAATCTCGAGGACAATTGGGCAGTGGTCTGATGCACCATATATCTCGTCGCGAATCTCGCACATCTTGACGCGGTCTACAATCCGTTCGCTGAGGACGACTGCGCAGATGAGTGGAATAAGCTTCGGCATCGCATACTCTGTTATGTCCACCTACACATGTCGAGTCGCCATCCTATGCCTTTCGCACGACAATTGAATCGGTATGAGAAATAAGTGTAATGCTGGTCGTCTGGGTGGAGCTTCCGCCAGACATCGACAAACTTGGCCGTATCACCCTTCGGCGAGTTCAGAATGTTTGCAAACCCCGTTGTCTCGGCTTCTGTGTATCCGGCGGTTTTATTCCAGTTTGTCTTCGGATTACTCAGGTCTGTGGACGTCACGTAAGGTCCAGATACCACGGGGTCCAGGAAGAGACGAACCGATGGCAGTTGGCGCGACATTGAGATCACCACCCCATATGACAGGTTTCTTCTTGTCTAGGTCGCGGATATAGGCTTCGAAATGTTGGTTCCACAACTTCTTCGCATCCAATGTCTGTAAAACATAGTGGAGTGGAGAACGTGGTGCCTTGAAAGGCGAACACACACCTTCAGGCCTTGTCCGGCATTGACAACATACGTCCCGATGACATAATAATCCTCAAACTCAAGGGTGATGATACGCCCTTTTACGGAGCCAGGATCCGGATGGCCTGGTAGCATTTTATCAACACTGAGCGGCTTGTGTTTTGAGAGAACCGCAGTTCCCGCTGGCAGAATGCTTAATATCATGTTGAGAGTGTTCAGTGGGGATAGCATACAGTATGTTTTCTTTTCCGATATCGACCAGTATCTGTATGGGAACCGACTGGTCAGTGCCGGATCAACTGGTTCATCGTTGACCTGTCGTCACTGTCAATTCGCTCGGGTAGAAGCCATGCAATCTGCACTCACCTTGGTCTCCGTGAGAATTAAGATATCTGGATCCTCAGCCTCGACATAGTACTTGAATCCCTGTATAGCCCATAAACACACGACGCGCACGAGATATGACCCGCTACTCACTTTCTTTTGACTGGAAGCCAGACCACAGATATTCCAGGAGGCAATGCGTGAAACGTTTTCTGCGCGTGGTGGAAACGATATCTTGACGGGGAGAACTTTGTTCGTTGGCTGCCCATTCGGAGCTAGATCCGTATCCGTGCCCCCAGCTGAGCTCGACGCGCCTTGCTTGGCTTTCTTTGTCCTTTTAGACACTTCGGGCCGTCCACTGTCTGAATCTGACCCCGCCTTTCGTTTACCTGAGCTCTCGGCGCGTTTCTGTGCCATAACGGTGGAGAGGTAAGAGGTTGAACAAGGCCTCAATGAGAGGAAAGTTGACGGAGGGATGAACCGCGAGCGTGTGACGACCCAACCACGAAAGATGGACATTACGCGACGGGACGTAATTGGATTAGTGCACACTATTCAATCGTTCAAGTTCAGACTCGGAGCGGGTCGCGTGTGTCAGTGTGTGCCTCTCTTCGGTGCCATCAACACATATGAACAGCGTTGCGTGGTAGTTTTTATCTGCAGTTGGTGTTCTCTTCCTTTACAGAACCACTGACCGCATCCTCTGGTGAGGTGACCGTGAATATCTACTTCAAAGTACTATATCTTTTTTATGCCTTATATCTGTTCTTCTGGATAGCCTGCGAACACAGAGAGGTGAGTGTCTCAACGTCGCCTGTGTGCTTCCTGTTCCGATTCTTATCCCGTATCCTGTAAACCTTCAGGTTGCATTGAGAAGATCAAGTAAGTACAATTGACGCTGTAGCCTACATCGCGCTTGATGGTTAAAAGTCCCCGGTCATTCCCTCTGGGGCAGCGCACGGACCCACTGTTGAAAGATCCTTTAGCATCGCCGGCGTTGAAGAGGGTATACGTCGGCCAACACATAGATAGACTAGTGAGACGTCGCCAATGAAGACGTAGTCTCTCGACGACCGGACCCTGATCATGAGTCGACGAATCCAAATAACTTGGGGCGTCGTGCTTCGTATCCGGCGTATCTCCGAACTTCGTCTTGTGTGAGTGTAAGTTTCCATTGCACGAACGCACGTGGCGTCATAAAAGTCCACCCCCTTTCCCGAGCATACTATAGTTTTGCACCGCCAGTACCTATCCTCCCACTAGTCCCACTGTGTCATTTGAGTCGTATGACTAGGCAAATACAAGCCCCTACGTGACTTTTGTCTTGCGTTACCATACACTAGGTGCGTCAATTGGGCCTGGAACAACACTGAGGCCAGGGCTCTTCCGAGTCAAGGTTCATGATATCGCAGATACAATTGAATTGTCAGCCAGGACGACATATCAGTTAATGCCATCCATCGGGGACTTCAAAGCCATGTCTTGAACACCACCCTTCGGAAGTCTCCAAGCAGGGCAACATAGCCTCCAAATTACAGATGAATAAATAGTGTCAGTCCAGAAAGTCAACATATCATGGAGACGGTCAGAGTAAGTGGGCTTTAGAAGATGTGAGTGATTGAAGCCGAGCAGATGAAGGAGCTCTCAGACTGCAGGCCCACTTATACTTCACAGTGGTCGTTTCTGGCTTTGTAATCGGTTTTCATTTCGTTTCCGCCGAGATCGTGTTAACTTATGTAACTTCCACTGTCTTGGACCAAGCTTTGATTTGTTGCAGTCATTGTTCTAGATGTCACAGCGCTATAGCGGGTTGAGCGCTTCTTTGGAGCCTGGAGCCAAGCCCGAGTCACGGCGACGCTAGCTAGGAACGCCGGTCTTTGTTCGGCAAGGCAAATTTCGAAGACCCAGTGACCAGAGAGACCAGCTGCTCGACTCGGACTCGGCTTTGTTCTCCTATGCATTCTCATATAACTTAGGCCCGTAGAGCCTGCTATCCAATCCATTGACCGCTTGGCGCTCGCAACCTGCTAGCTATCTGGTCAACGACAGACTCGGAGACACGGTGCTTGCTGTGAATGGCAGCGACGATGAAGCCACTCACTGGCAGCTTCCGCATCAGAGCATGAAATGTAGCACCTGTACCTGATAATCTGGGCTCTGAAACCCTAACTTGGAGGCGCTTGTGATCACATGAGTCAACTGTCACCTCTTGACATTTTTGTTCAGGTCGACGCTGACGACCTCACCTTATGAGAACTTCCTCACATGACATGGTTTCCCCCATCAGAACGATTTTCCTCGCTTTGCTCCGAACTATGGGAGGGCCGCTGCGATTCATCGGGCATGGTCTCAAATCCTTCATATTGCGTTGCCTGCTCCTTGGGCCGCACATCTTGCGCAAGCTCAGGAATATCTGGTTGTGGCACTTCCAGAATGACCCAAGAGAGGAGCAGAAGAAAGGAGATGCATCTGTGCTTTCAGATATGGTAATTTTACAACGGCAGGAAGGGTACAATGTAGTTTGTGCCAGCAGGATTCCTGGGAGCGCTAGCGAGCCGAACCTGAGGCACTTAGAGACGTCCATCCCTTTAGAACCCGTCAGACGGCCGACAAGTATGCTACACAGTTCTCCGTCCTCTTCGTCATCCATTCCACGCCCTCACCGGAGCCCAACCAATCCGTTTCCCTATCCTGGAGCCGGTCCATACTACGCACCCAACAGTGGACATGGCACTACAGAGTCCCTTCTTATTTACAGTTCGGATACCCCTGTCCCTTGGACCCACTCCCGTGCGACCGCCAGGCATTTTGGTGGACCAAACTCACCTCGTCGCCCTCGCACTCCGTCTTCACTCCGTGCACGTTTCTATGGATCTAATACACCAGAGAGGCCTTCCATCGATAGCACACAACGTCTCCCCGTGATCCTGACGACGCAGAATCCCTCTGAAATTCCTGCTCAATCAACCTTTGACATCGATGTCCAGGTTCACGTTGAGCCACCCTCGAGATCGACTACGCTAAAACTTACTTCGTCGGCCATTGGTGGCTCTCCTCAAACTGGCATTGATACATGCGCCCCAGTACTAAAACTTCGGTCACACTCAGAGTCCCAGTCCTCGGAACCAGCGGGTTCGCCATTGGGCTCTTCACCTACAACAACATACAGCCCTGTGCACGGGAACGATCGCCCCAGTGAGGGGACTCAAGCTGCCCACCGGGCTTCACAATCTAGTTTCTCCTTTCCACAACCTGAACTCTCATTTTTGCAACCTCAGCTCCCACAGCCTTTCGACATACTCTCGCTGGCCGACTCAACTCCTGCCACTAACGCATCAAGTATTCAACTCGATTCGGGGGTCCGCGAGATTAGGCCAATGCATGCTGATCAAGTATCCCGTTATGTGAAGAAAGGCGACGTGTATGTAGCTTCTGTCCATATTGGGCTCCTGTCATAACATATTTCATGATCCAGGTCAAGAGAAAAAAGCGGATACGTACTAATGCCAATGCAGGTCGACCTGTAATCTTGTTTCACTTATCTTATTGCGTGAATACTCATAATATCCTGCAATGACAGGCTATACAAGTGTAGGCAACCTTTAGATGGCTGGGTTGCCGAAACCCACCCCGGAGGTGCTCTTCACTTCTACCGTGATGACAACGATTGGGTAAGTTGGTCATCTTCCAGCATTCCTCTTATGATATCGACTCGCACAGAGGATTTTTACTGATGTTTACATGTACGAGTCCAAAATAAGGGAAGAAATTCATGAATTTGTTGGGCAACTTCGCAAGCTATTCCAGGACGTCATACGCCGCGCGGATTCACCACCTAAAGGCCCATACGATCTTGTATTAGATATTGTCAGGACGACAGGCGGTAAGACTATTTGGCAATACTATTGTGTCGACCACGAGACAAAGACTTTATTCTGGCTGCGACATTATGACATGGAGAAGGGTATGTTGTTTGAGATGGAGGGTGCACATCAACCTGAACATATTAGTGCGTTTCCTGCCATCAAACACCCTTCACGTTGATATCTTATTGTGATTCAGAGCATCGTCTAGAAGCTCTCTATTGGTGAGAGTCTGTGCCTTGTTTTTGTAGTCGTACCGCCAACCTATGCGCTCCAAATGAAGGGTACATTGGTCACTATATCCCGTTGGTCCCTCAGGGCGCGACTTCCCAGCAGATGCCTATAAGGAATTGATGGGAGTTTTATTGAGTTGCGGTATTGGTAATCCGCCCCGTTTCTCCCTTTACTTTCACATGCTGACTACTTGTAGATTCTTTGGCCTCCAAAGTTTCGACATCACCATACAGCGTGGCTCAGATGCAGATGATGCGCGACTTTATAAAAGAAGCTGAAGGCGAGTTTATTTGGCAGTTCTTTGTCCCGTTTTAATGTTTTATTTCAGGTCTCGACGCACCAAATGCTCATGCAATATGCTCAATAGGTAATTGAAGGGAAAGGCTCGTGTCTAGAAATTGTGAAATACTCACTATCACCATCCCTTTTCTCAGCACGGCTACTTGCCATTTTTGGTGTGTATCTCACTTAGAGTCCCGTCTTCTCCCTGAACGCCCTGCATCCACAGCTCATTGGAGGTTTATGGACTTCCACGGACAAAGAACCTCCCGCCAGGATCGAGGAAAGAGTATTTACAAGGATAACCACGACAAGCGCACGATACTTTTCAAGCTCCTCTCTTTGGTTTTGTTCTGCCTTCCAGACGTCCATTTACGAGAACTGAAGAAAGTGTGGACGGACGAAGTGATCAGAGGGGAGTTTTGGGCGAACTTTGTGCAACAGTTGGTTTCTGAATGGACTGACTTCATTTTATATGTGATACCTTCCGTTTTCTTCCAAACATGTGCATATTGACAAAAGATCGACAGGCAACCGTGATGCTCGCCGCAAATGTCGGCTTTCTTGCCATCCAAGGTGTTATTGTCGTCCCACAAACGGGAAGCGGGTGGATCAAACCCTCTCCCGCGCACATTGCCAGTTCCGTATCGTTGGTATTTAGTATCGGAAGCATTATTACGGGACTGGTGCTCATACGTCGCAATCGCACCATGATGCATGAGGATTCTACAGTAGTGGTGCGTTGATATTATCCTTTCAACCTTACGGTTTCCGATCTAAGCGACCTAAAGTGGAACTACCTGACCGAGATGAAAAAGCCTGTTTTCCATCTTGAGCCATTAGCCATCATCTTCAGCCTAACATATGCTCTATTGCTGTGGTCGTACGTCGTTTCGTCCTTCTACTATATTCTTCTTCCGCATAATAATCTTCTGCTTGCTCAGCGTCTGGCTGTTCTTCATGGCTTTGTTGCTGTTCAGTTTCTATAACATGACGAAAGCGATTTGGATCATTGTGGGAGCCGCTGCTGGATTTGTCACACTGCTCGTAGTTTTGTGCATTATAAATTCTTGGGACTCGGGGAAACGAGAGGGCAACTTGGAAGAACTCCAAGATTTCTTAACCGGATAGCACTTGAGAGAGACGTCCTCGTGACAACGGAACCTATTGCGATAGACTTTTACTTTTAGCTTCTGTACTGTACACTGTACATTCTTTTCATTGTAGTGTCCAGCCAGGGGAAACTGATCCCTTGGCACGTGATTGCTTCAATCATCGCAACCTTATCCGCGATACGATACATGCAAACAATAGCAATTATGGCTCTAGAACGGTTGCGATAACAGGAATTTCTTGATGAACCTGTCCCCTCCTCACTCGATACCATGGTCACTGCATTCTTCTACGGGATACTAATCCACCCTAAGATCCTGAAGCGGGTTCTGAACAACGATGCCAGCCATCTGCAGATTTGCCCCGCAATTCTCCCGGTCCGTCCAACACTCCATGATATCTGGCAATTCGCCTGACACTATGTCTTCTGTTTTGCCTTTGTTGAGCGCTGCAGAACTATACACGTCACCGGGTCAGAGTACGTCTTAGCCTGAGCGCAATGCTCGAGGGGCTCGACTTTCCAGATACTCACGTAGTTTTTCCCATCTCTCAGCACGCAGATTATCCCGCTATCGTACCGTACGAGCGGAGCAAGGCGGTGCTCAGACGCGAGCTGATGCCTGATGAGTCGAGCGTCCGCGGTGTGCTCGTCTCTGGGCTCACCGCGATGGATGTCGCATTTCTAGACGTGTTCGAAGGCAATGTACGTATCCGTTCTAAGTCCCTGTCTCTAATCCGTCTTATCACGGCCGTCCACGTTTTTGGCTGCTGCTGGTGTTTACTTTACGATCTTTTTTCTTACCGCGGCCCGCGGGTCCAACAAATAACAGGAATACGTCCGCTCGGAGGTATCTGCGCACCCTCTTGGCCCTTTCTTGCCCGTTCCAGTGGCATCAGAGGCATCAGAGGCGGTGCAGGACGGCTGCCACGCGATTCCTGCTACCGCCATCCCAGGGCCGCCGCTCCAGTCAGCCGACGAGCTGGCCGTTCCTGCGCAGTCATACTTGTGGTGTGTAAAAGACAGCAGGCTTGACGACAAGCTGTGGAACTACGAGGAGTTCGTCAAAAAGAGTGCATGGAAATGGATAGACGAGAATGCGCAGTCCGAGAAGGATTACGTGGAGGTTGACAGAGCGAGGGAGAAACTGCGCGAAGAGATGGTTCGGTCTGGATAAGGCTTAACAACCTAACGTTGATTTTTCCCTTTTCCCCACGCGCGCGGGCTAGGCGTGTGTCTGGAACACAGGTGAAACACAAGAGAAACATTCACTGGTAGTCTTTAGAGTTGTTGTACAGATTACACAGATCCTTTGGTGTAGAGTATATCTAAATTCCTGCGTGTGAGCACACCTCGCCTTTGAGCTTTGTATCTTGTCTTGAGACCTGGGACGCACGCTTAGAACTACCACAAACTACACGAACTACACGAAGGCGCTCGGGAAGGCGGGGATTGTGGCTTATGTCATCCGTGACTTTTCCGTCACGTGTGTTCCCTCCCTTTATCCTTTTCCTTTTTTCTCCCTCGCCATCCCCATTTCCCGTTCTCCCCTTCAAGTCATTGATAATGAAAAAGTGAGAATATGACTGACTCCTCTGTTCTGACTAGAGACAGCATCGACATCTATGTGTGGACTGCAAAATCTGACTCATCGTTTGTGTGACTGTGTGGAGTCGTGGAGATGACCGCGGGGTGATGGGCGATACCGATGGGACGCAGTGGCTCGTACAGCCTGGTCTATATGCTGGTTTCCTACTTCCTTTAGACTATTCCATTCTGGATCAACTTCACCTTTTTGCTCGCTGCCTTTCTCGTTTACACCATCCTGCGTATCTGCCCCTGCCCCCTTATGACTTTCCCGGTCTTATCTGTTTTCTGTTGTCTCTCCCTTGATCTAATGCCAACGGTTATCACCCACCCCTCCGCGTTCCGTGCCACCATGTGATCAGTGCTCTGTAAGTTTATCGACCTCGTTTGGCAATGGCAACTCTTACTCTCACTCGTGATAGGCACCCATCTCCCAAAAACGACGTACACGAAGTGTCCAAGTACTGTAACCGTTGGTCATATCTGTCAAACCCCTTTGAGAACTGAATCAAATGCTTGGGATATCATTGTGGAAGTTATTGTGGAAATTATTAGGTTTCATCTCAAGATCCGTATTTGTCAGGCTACAGGGGTATGTTGATTTTTTTCACAAGGCTAGTGCCTATTCTTTGTTACGCATTGTCCTCCAACCCGGTCACAGTTCTCACTGGCGTAACCCTTTACAGCTCTCTGCCCTTGATCCAGAATGTACCATTACGACCGTCAGGTTGCGAGCAGCCTATTGGACTCACGTCCCCGGCACCGCTGTAAACACCGGTGTTCAAACTTTCTGCAGCCTCTTGAAACGGTGCACGTGCTTAAGGTGTGTGCTCCGCTACCGGCCGTTGCTATTCATTGACGGTGCAGGCAATCTATCAGGTTTAGATGCTCGGGAAAACCCTTCAATGACATCTAGTTGGAGCAGTATGCAGATGCATAAGCAGTACATGTGGCCCAGGGGATCATGATGGTGGGAGACATTACTGGAACTTTGAGGTAGCTTGAACTCAGGTACACCTTCACTGAAAAGTGGGAAAATTGGACTACTTAGAACCCATTTCCCCACTTTTCAGGGACTGCGTATCAGACATGATAAGCTGCCTCCGAAATTCCAACTGAAAGTTTCTCGCTATCATGTTCCCCTACAGACTGCATCTACTCTTTTTGCATGAGCACGACTCTGTATACGCCTCCGCCTAGATAGCAGGATTGACAAAACTAGGTAAAGGCCTTCCTCCTGACCATCTAGGCTGCATGACGATTAGATCATGTCATGGGTCAAGGTCGGGTGCTGGAGTGTTCAACTCAAGCGAGTTTGCATGGATCTTTACACGAAATTTGATTACCAGCCAAAACAAGACGATGGTTCTTTTGATACTTTGCGTCCCTCCCCGCTTAGGCCAGCCGGTGAGTTGGGCAAACCTTTCTTGCGCGGACGATCATGTCTGGAAGACAACAAACTCAAATTGGACAAGCTATGGTACTACGACGAGTTGGTCAGAAAGAATGCACAAAAATGGATACACGAAGGTGCGCAATCATGGGGCTAAGAAGGACCACGCGCTGGGAGGAGCGACAACTAGAACGAGCTACGCTCTCTCGCGCGTGCGAACTAAGTGAGTTGCAGCAAAAGCAAGATAAGCATTGGGTAGCGTCTACAATGCTTGTATTACATACACACAGATTCGTCGACATTGGGGATATCCTAGAATTCGCCAAACTTCACATGCCCCGTCTGGGCCGCGTGCGCACGCGCCTCCTTCTCGCCCTTGAGCCCCTGCCCGCATACCTAGGACCGAAACACATCGACTGGGTCAATCACAGAGCCCCTTGATAAAAGAAAATATTTTGAACGCACCTCACACTTGAGGTCGAACGTCGCAGTATTCGTGAATGCGCGCTTCGCCCGCAGCTTGGTCGCGAGCTCAGCCAGCGCCTCGAGTACGCGCTCGCCCTCGGCGCCAACTGCCGGCACGATGCTCGCGCAGAATTCCTGCGGTGCATCGGGCTCCGGAGCAAGCACCGCCGCATCATAGTGAATTCCCGAATAGATGAGCAGCGCGCGGTTCTCGGGCGCGTCATCATTGGAGCCGAAGCGATCGATGCGGCCGGTCTCGACGTCGATGCTCGCGATCTCGGTGCCGTAGTGCGCGGCGAGAATCGTGAGCTCGATGGCGCCGCCCCAGGAGTTTGGAGAGAGGATCGTGCGGATGTACTCGTCGCGCGGACGCCTGTTGGGTGGACGCACGACGCGCAAAAGCGTGAGCAGATCAGCAACGCAGAGCAAGGTAATGAGCGGAGATGGGAGGGGTGTTTTGCGTTCTCGTACCCTAGGATCGCATCGTTCCAGGTCCCTGGGTCATTCCGAATCGCTTGGGCTACAACTGCAAAGAGGGTGAGGGTGAGGAAGAAATATTGATTGACTGGTCACAATAAAACATGCGCATTCGATGACGCACTCTGGCGGATTGCGGGCGCTTTTTGCATGTTCTGCTCGAAAACCAGCGCAACCGACGCAAACATGCACGAGTTGTCATCTGGCACGATCTACAAGAGAAGCATCGCTAGATGAAAACCCTCACACATTAATGAGATGGGGACGCGTACCCGATGGATTAGATAACTCCCATCCGTCTCCACATAGTCGGGCCCATCTCCCGGCGCTACGGAAAATGGCGGGGCCACCTGCCTTGAGTTGGAGGATGGAGGCGGAAGAGAAGCAGGAGGGTTAAAGATGGTAGCGCGTGGGTTTATTGGGAGTGGCGGCGCGATAGGCGTGACGCTCGGAGGTGCCGCGGAGCCTGACTTCTGTATGACAATTAGCTGATCACCGGGCGCTAGACCAAGGCTGGAGAGCGGGAGCTCGGGAATGACTGCAGTGAGGGACCGCGGTGGGTATCCTGCTTTGACTATGCAAGCTGTGAGAGTGTACAGTGAGCAGGGCTAGCTTAAGCGTACGATCCTGAGCCGATGGTGGGATCTCTGTTATGGAGAATATGGCTTGGAGGAGATCCTGCACCGTGGCAGTGTCTATGTCAAGTTGGATGGTCGAAACACCTTTGGGATGTCGCAGACGAAAGGGAGCCATCGTTGCTCTCGACGCCAACGTTGCAGTGGCGCTCACCTTAAGGCGAGACACGAGACACAAGTTAAGGTTAATCTAACGATGCCGGATCCCGGTCCGTGACTAGATCTACATCAGTCCTCTGTTCTGTCCTCTTCACCCTCATCACCGTCTCCTCCGTCTCCGTCCATGTCTCCGTTCACGTCCACATCCACATCCACATCCACATCCACATCGTCCGCGTCCTGGTCCTGGGGGACTGCCTCGCCTCCAACTACAAACGCCAGATTCTCATCTTCATCTCCATCTTCATCTTCAGCCATCACAATTCGAATCCTGGGTCCCCACATGAACCAATATCCGACAGACCCAAGAATGGCAAGGCCAATCCAACGCCACCGCATGCGCTCGAAGCGCTTATCCTCTTCGCTTTTGGGGCGGCGCGGCTCACTCCACCAAGCTCGAAGGCTCGGGTAGGGCAGCAGTGCACTCAATCTGTATTGTTCTGGAGGTAGCAGGGGCGCCGTGAGTGTCACAGCATTGAACACGCGACGTGCATGCGAGAGGAGTGTCGGATATGACGAGCTGAGGAGCGATGAAAGCAATGTGTCAGGGAGCGGCGCGTCAACAAGTAGCAGCACGTGAGCGGCCAGCGTTAGATCCAGCGCTGTAGGCCTGCAAAGACATTGTAGGTTTTGACAAGAGCAAGCGAGTTACTCTCGTCGCTCACCTGTCATAAAAGAAATAATCCTTGTCACCTAGCAGCCTCGCGTAGAGACCGAATGCTGCTTGGGCCTTTTCTAAAACCTGTCATGCACAGATTGAGTCGAGTCCTCTGGACCTTAAACATGTCTCACCCGCTCTCGCTGGAATGCCGTTTTGAATGTCTGCTTTGGATCCTCCTTTTCTGGTGCCTTCTCGCCGAAGCGTTTCCGTTTTTCCCGCTCACTCTCCTCCCCGGGGGGTGGGATAGTCCATAATCCGTTGGCCTCAAGACGGGCCTGATACGCCTGGCAAATTCGATGAGGCACATAATACGACTGTGGAAGTCTGTAGAAAGAAGACAAGGTAGGATATGTGACAGCAGCGTAGTTCGCGGGGAGGGAGTAAAAGACGTGGGCCTGAAGAAAGTCTCATAATCTTGAACCCTGGGAATTATTAAAAGCGCACGAACGACAAGATCACCGAGAGCAGAGTCGACATGGGCGACCCATGCAGTGCGGCGTGCCCGCTCCAAGGAATCCAGTAACGCATCGACATCAGCGGAAAACTTGGATACAGGCGCGTTGGCGTCGGCCTCTGCTCCGACGAGGGGGGTGGACGACGGCTTCAGAGACGCCACATACTTCACGATGGAAGAGAGCGGCGCGACCATGTGGTGACCATGAGTGAGATACGGCAGCTGGCCTGTGAAAGACGCGTTAATGTGCAGGATAGCGTTGCCCCAACTAACACTGACCTACCGCTGGGCGACGTGTCTGGGTTCGTGCATTCCTGGATTGAGAAGCGTCCGGGAAGCGCAAGCTGGAGATAGAAGACTGCTGCGATACAGGAAGGCTCAA